>JAOUZG010037017.1:2826606-2873100 GCA_026289955.1 Argiope argentata
ATTCATTTAGCGATGACCGAAGAGCGCCAAGAAAAATGTCACCAAAATATAAAATTAATTAAGTGCATAAATATAAATTTATAAATACCAAATCATGTGCAATCGCATGCGCTATATAATCGCTAATTTGGGGACATCTTTTCTTGGCGCTTTCTTTTTGGTCGCCAACAAATATTCATAATTCAATGTTTCCCTAATCAGTTCTAAAATTTACTTTCTATCTGCGAGCAGAAATGCACTTCTTTGCTGATTTGGCAAGAAGCCAAATTGGAATAGAAGCAAATTCTGGAATTTATTTTCTTGTGATATTGTAAAATGTTAATAGTATTATCGTTATTCTCTATTTAACGCATTTTCCTTTCCAGCAATTTGTTTCGATTTTTAAAAATCTTTAGTTCAAATATTTTGATATAAAGAAGTGTAAGGTCTCTGCTTTAGAACAGATACGTTCTGTGTTCTAAATTCGATTTCGATGAAGAATCTCTTTGTAAATAAACCTGCTGCAAAGTCCGTTATTTATTTGGGACCTATCACAGTTTTGTGAATGTATAAAAAAGAAATGAGCCGACTTCAGCATCATCCTCGTCCTTTGAATATTGCTCAAAATTACAAGATACGTCCCAAAATAGATCTAAGATGCTTTAAAACTGGTTTAAAATGTAAATAAAGTTAATAAAGTATCATTAGGTTTTAAAGTCTTAAAATAAAAACTGCAAGGGAAATTTCATTCGATTCGTTCACATATTTTTATGTGTTTTATCTTCCTAAGAGGTAAAGACATCTAATGACAGAAAGACAGATACAAAAAGACTTTTGTTCTAAGGAAATTCTAATTCAGAATTACGAAATTTTTAGACAATGAAAAAAATTAATGTTTATTTTATAAATGAGAAATTTAGAATAAAACAACTGATATCTAATGTTAAATAGCAAATAATACAATCTGATTCCCTAATATTGTATTATTCCAGTTAAAATAAACTTTCCAATGTAAACAAAAAAACGTGCTATTATTGTCAAGAATAATTTAGAAACAATCCAATTCTCTACAGAAATTAAAATCGTTTGGCAAATATTATTTATCGCTTTATTCGAACATGACTCGAGGAGAACGCGAGGGATTAGTTCGAACGTTTTGTAAAAGGATTATGTTTTCGAAAGTTCTTATCGGAAATCGATGGTTGTGCATATTTCATCACTAGCATCGGATAAAATAACAAAAATTAATTAATTAGGAATTTTTATCAAAGTAAATATTAGCTATGCGTTAATGCGCGAAGAATTTGTGAATAAAAAGCAAAATTTCAGATAAATTTTAATTCGTTTATTAAATTCATCTCATCTTACAATTAAATGGCATTACAACTATTTAAAGTAGGCTTAGTTTAAACAAACGCTGATGAACGTGTCCGTATTGGAGTTTATTCTAATTAAACAATGATAAATTAAATGCCAAATTAATGATAATTAAATGCCAAATAAATTAATGATAGTTAAAATTAATGAAAATTTGCCAAATAAATTAATGATAATTAAATGCCAAAAATTAGCAGGATTTTGTCTTTGTTTAGTTAAAATTCATCTCTATTTTGATAATACAAAGTCGAACGATATTTCGTTCTCATCTAATATGTATCTTAATATTACAAAACCCGATTTGTTGTATTAATTGCAGCATACGTAAAGCTTTAAACTTTTTTATAGTTCTGTCTTTACAAACTATACCGTTTCGAATTAAATTATATGATTAAATTCAATCAGGAATTTATTTTGAAAAAAGTTACAAGATAGTTATATCGTTTGACTTTGAAAAGAATTGTACTCGAAATGTTTTGGAGATACACCAATGGAATGAAAATTTATCAATTTAAAATAACTAAAAATAAACTAAAAAGATATATATCAATCAAAAACCTTTTGCTTCAGAAGTTTAACAAATAGTTTATTTATTTTTTATTTATTTTATTTTGAGAAAAATTCATTTAACCTCTAAGCGACAACTTCTAACTTATTCTCGAAAATCTTTTGGATAAAATTAATATTTATTTTATCCAACATTCAAAATGATTTTTTTTAAACAAAAAGATCGAAATCCTTTATATTTTTGAATATTTGCATTAAAAAATTTGAAATAAACAACTATAAAAATCAAAATATACCAGTGAAGAGGCAAAAAATGATTTTTTTAATTAGCAAAGAGCTATTTTGAATAAAAACAGATACAAAGCAGAAATATCCTAATTAAGAAGTTTTTAAATTTGAAGTTGTATTTTCTTAACATTTTGCAAGTGACTTAAGCAATACATTATTTAATTTCTGAATTTAAAAATAAATCTGAATTCCTATTCACACTTAAAATATTAAAGTTTTATTATTTACAGGATATTTTCGATATTTTTCACATTTATTATGAGGTATTAAAATAACTGTAATTTTTTTTAAATTAACGGACTACTTATTTTTAAGTTCAGATTTGTAAAACATATTTAAAAATTAAAATACTACATTTGAACAAAAAAAAACTATGTATAAAATTTTAATTTATAAGAATTTTCGTTAAAAAAATCTTAAATATTTTGATAGAATTTTAGAAAATATTACAAATAATAAAAATGTAAAATAGCATTAAACCATATGTTGACACAAATATAAAATTCAGAGTAAAATTCCAAAATACAGACTTATGGTTCCATTTTAAAGACTTAAAAGTATTACTTTTAGATTCGTAAATTTAAACAGCTGGAGTATATAAATAACTGAATTAGTCTTTTCCAATCTTCGTCATCTTTCTAATACGTAGATGCTATGAAAGTTGATTAAAATCATTAAACATAATCAATTCCTCCCATCAGAAAACTAGTTTCTTGGTCATTCGGGCTGTGCACACCCACGCAAAGGAAACCAATTATACCTTAGAAGATGGCACTGGAAAATGATGTTTACTTTCACAATTCCTACGATTTAATATTCGGAAGATACGTAGTAAAAAAAATGGACGAACTTCTTAGTTATTTTTTAATGATCCTGACTTACTTACTGCAATGAACTATATTTAACTTTTTAATTAACTTTACATTTTAAGGCTATGCTGGGCCTACTTTGAAACTCGTAAATTCCAATTGTGATAAAAAATACCCGAATCAGAGTTTTCCAGTCTTCCAAATAATACCAATTTAAAGGCATTTTGATTCAAGATGGATTTAAAATATTTCTGCAATCTTTCACAACAAAAGTTATTTTCCATAATAAGATTGATGGAATTAGAGACTAAAACTGCGTGTGCGTGCGTATGTATGTGTGTGTGTGTGCCCGCAAGGGAATAATGCTTTTCCGGTTTAGAATATGTTAGAAATATAGAAATCCATGATGAGTTCGTAAACAAGCCATCGAATTTAAAAGGATGTAAATTTCATTTCACTATAACTTCCTTAATACTGATAATAATCTATACACATAAAAATGAATGGTCAAATGAGTTGTTAAGTACAAAACTCGAGAACGCCTCGACCAAATTGGCTAATTTTTTAAAAACTATTCTCGTTAAGAGACGAGGAATGTTCTTATATAGAGAAAAAACAGAAGTATTGCGTGGAAAATATAAAGATAACATTCCCACCAAAAATCTTCATTTCCCCACCGCCAAATGAGTAAGACTTCAGTTTGCTTTTTTCCCAAGCTATTGAGGTTAGGCTTAACATTATTTCAAACAATTCTGTGTGTGTTTCGGGGGGGCGTTGGTACCTTTAAAATTACTTTGCTAATTAATCGATTTTTCGAATTCATTTTGAAGTACTTTTGAAATAAAATTTAACATAATAAAAGAAATTAAACATTTCTAATCTGCATTGCGTTACTCCAACTGGTTTAGAAAATTCGCGCATTTACTTGCCTGAATTGTCGTTGAAAGTTCCCTCATGATCAGTGTGTTGTATTTGTTGACAACTGTGTTTTCATTTTAATTAACGTTTTAAAAATTATTCGTATAGCACTGTTGTGGCTATCTCAATCTCGATCGTTAAATAAAATAGACTTGACTTGATTTTAAAGAAATAAAGACATGATTCGCGGTTTCACTTTATTTCAGGTACGCATTATAAATAAATTGTTTTTAGGTTACTCGTGTGATTTTCCAGACACGGATAAAAGCAAGTAATTAATATAAATCAAACTGGAAAATTAGTGCTTCATTAAGACGAACAATTTTTATATTTAAAATTTTTTTATCTTATAAATTTAATAATTTTAGAAACTAGGGGATCAAAAAATGACTTTTAAGCCTTAATTTTGCCTGAAAATAAATTCCTAATATATTAATTCAGATTAAAAGGAATCATCATAGCCTTTGAGCTTATCTTGGAGGAATTTTTTTTATTTCTCAATGGGATGAAAGATCATGAATCGATAAATACTTCTTTTCAAGATTACAAGTGTACATTTCTTTACTTAGCACTGACATAAAAGGCCTCTATCTTGCATACGAAAGAACCTGCTTTTATTTTACAAAAATTTAGATGGGTCAATTCTCCGGAGAATATACTCCTTCATTTTTAACTACTCCACTGGCAGATAATTTAAATTAATAGAGCAACTTCTGAGGAAAAATTATTTATCTGGCTTATTGTTCAAAAAGATGGTGTACAATTTTTATTGATAGAGTGGAGAGAATATTCGAGACAAATATTTTTTTTGTCCATCTTTTCTCAGTAAAAGGGAAGATAACGTAAACATCATCCATCATTATGTCTCTGTTTTTTCAATTATGGACCCTTTTATAAGACACCTAGTATGGAAAGGTGAGAAAAATCATTTATCCAACCTAATTGATAAATCTCATTTAAAGATACAGTCATTAAAGCTATTTTAGCGTGTCCTTCAAGTTTCCTCACCAAAACAAAGTATCATCAAATCTTATTTAAAATGCCATACATTTCTTACTTTAGATGTATTAAACAATTATAAAAGTCTATCTTTTAAGGAAATTTCATGTTCTATTTAATATAGATCGATAGCTGATACATACCCAGAGTTACAGAGTATAAAGATACTTTCATGTATAATATTTTAAACCTTTATGTTCTCGCATACGTATTATAGAAAGAAATGTGTTGTTGTTTCTTATCCGCGTGACCAGCAGAGCTAGATCAGGTCCATGAACTCATTCACCCTGAAAAAAGTCCAGTACCGAAAGAGGATCATGAACCAGGTCCAGCCTGGTAAGTCCCTGAGGAGATAAAATGTGGCCAGGAGAGGCCTTGCATAAGAGCATTTAGTGCAGAGTTCGAATTGCTCAGCACCTCCGACAAAAGTCATTGATAAAAGATGGCCACTAAGGAAATGGGTAAAAGCACTTTGATCTCGTCTACCACTGCCCCTAACCAGGGAGTCACCAGGGCGCTTTCTGCGATACCAATGGGTGCACCGGTGAGACCATTCAAATGGCTTTATTCGTAGCCTTGTGGTTAGAAAAAAACTCTATGTAAGTTAGAGAAGTGGCAGGCGTAGGGGTGTCGCCAGCACCAGTTATAGCCAAACTGTCAGCAATTCAATTTCCTGCGACGTCGACGTGGGAAGGAATCCATTGAAAGTGCATCCGATGAGAAAAGGAAAGATGTTTTAGGTCCTTGTGTGTCTTTGCACTAGTACTGTCCCTCACATTACGACAATCGGCCAAGTGCTGGACAGCACTTCTACTGTCTGCAAAGATCCAGATATCTTTAAACTGCGATAGCAACATTATGGGGTTCAGACCTTCCAGAATTGCTATAAACTCACTTCAAAATACCGAGTAGAAGTCTGGATTTTAATTTCAAGATCCTGAAGTCGAATGTAAATGCTTCTACCAGAACTGTGATGCGTGTGTGCGTGTGGTGCATGGTAAATCTGTCGCGGCTAAAACGGATCTCCTTTGACTCAGTATCGTATAACTCTCGACATGGGGAACATTATGACCAGGTTCGAACTCGCAGCATAAGGGATACGAATCCAACTCCCTACCAACCAGGCTATCGAACCTAACAATTACAACTATTATAAAGAACTACTATAAAGGCGAGAAAATGAGTTTTTAATTAATAAATAAAAAATGAATGAATGAATATTTGAAAAAAACTGTATTAACATCAAATGCCATTTACTACAACTTTTAAAAAATTTAATTGAATTTGCTTGGATAGTTAAAAATTATATATATATATATATATATATATATATATATATATATATATATATATGGGGGGATAAGCTAATAGTAGGAATTGAATTCTAAATATAAAATTCAATATATTAATTATAAAACAACAAGATAAAAGTATATAAAATAATTTCTTCAAAGCCCATACATAGAGTTGTATAGCATTATACAAGTATTTAAAAAATATTTAATAGAAAATTAACAGAAAAATCTTTAATAGAAATGGAAAAATTATCTTATACACTCTTGAGTTTTTTTAAAACTTCATGCGTTAAAAAATTATTAAAATAACTATTTACTGTAAAAACTAATTTTTTGCATAATAAAACATTTAGCATATAAAATCTATTTTATTTTCTAAAGTATTATTAAAATAAGAAAAAAACATAAATGAACAAAAAGTTTTCAAAGCTGCTAGCTAAATTTTTCGATTTTTTTTAGTAAGATCTTTAATTTTTTTTTAGAAATACTAAAATATAAAGAAAGTTTTAATAACCACTTCGAGACAATTAATTAAATAGTTTTCTTTTCATTGGTTAAAACTGAAAATAAATTAAATTAATAGTTTTTCTCGTCATAAATTATTAATCGTCTACTTTTAAGCTTTCTTTTTCTTTCAGAATTGTTTCCATATGTTTTGGTAACAGTTCTCAAATTGTATTTTTGTTTTTCTACAATAAAAATATATTGTTTCAATATTGTTTTCATATAACATTCATTCTAAAAATTTATTGAAAGGGGGGAAACGAACTGTGTTAAAACAAAATATCTATCACTAAAAAAACTAATTTTTTAAAAATTTTTAATATGATCTAAAATAATTTTGGAATTATATTATTTTCAGCTGATATTGCCAAAAAAATTTCAACATTTTAAATTATTTTTAAATCGTATGCATCTATTCAATTATTCTTTACATTTTGAAAAAAAATAATAAAAGAATTACATGGAAAAGATATGATAATTAATAAAGAAGCAAAATATTGAATTTTAAGACAGTATGAAGATATTTTTTAAGATATTACAGGTACCAAAGTTATTTTGGGAAGAATATAAAATTTCAGTTAAATTCAACTTTTAAAACTGACCGAGTACCAAAATGTGAATATTAGGATTTTAAACAATTTCAAAGAAGAAACATAAATTAAGTCACGGTACTTTCTCGAGGTGATTAGATTGGCCTTAAAAGTTAAAATTCAATTCTTTGTAATTCGCTGGTTATAATCTTTTTTAGTAGCACTTTTTTTGTTTACTATGTTAAGATGGAAAGTATACTTGACTAAAAACTACAAATAAAATAAAAAGATTGTATAAAAAATACTTCAAGAGGTTTATTTATTGACTCAAACATAATAAAACAAATTTTTAATGTTATTTATGGAATTTTTCAACTGGATTATATTACAATAGCTTTGAAATTAGTTATTGATCCATAATTAGAGATGGCAATTTGGGATTCTAAAAAGTTTTGATACAGTTGCAAAAATTTAAGCTCTGTGAGTAAGTAGTTTTAACAATTCGCTAATGTCATGTTTAAACTAAATCTCAAAAACAGACATAAATCGAATTAAATGCCAAAACAAAACTTTAATACGATATTTATTGAAAAATCGCAAAGTTTTAAAAGTAGACGGTTAATAATTTACATCAGGAACAACTATCGATTTAGTTTATGAAAATGGAATAAATCTGCTATCGTTATATTTGAAAATCGTCTGCTTCTTTTAATATCTCCATTGGAACTGAAAGATGCGTAAGAAGATAAAAGATATTACTACATTATAATATAGTTTAAAAAAAACAATGTTTAGCATTAAAATGTTTGAGACTGGAAGAATTTAGTTTTAAACAGCTTGGCACCTTGCACCTAGCACCTAGTTAAGCACCTTGGCTTATTTGCTAAGCTGAAATAAAACATTGATTGAAAAATCCTAGAATGGCCCTGGTGTACATTTGAAGACCAATATAAACTTTCTTTGTTATCTAAACCTGAAGGGTCAGAAGGGTAGGCACACTGGAATGGGGGACGATGTACTATGTTAATAGTTAAATAACTATTAAGAACTTGCTAACCCAACGATAGTCAGTGGCCCATAAATCACTGCCAGTAGCAAGCTATCGAACGGCAGCTGGAATGTTCGAATGCATCACCAATCGATAGGGATGATTTGGAGTTTGCTTTTCTTCCCCAACTTCTTCGGAGGTGGCTATTTATCGGAAACTCTTATGTCAACAGCACCACACCGAGAAATTTCGATCCGGACGGGCTATTTTTAGCGAGATGGGGGGGGGAGGGGGAATTGCCTTCTCAATCAAACTTAAACGTCCACCCCCCCCCCCCACCCGATCTCAACTCGGGATCACACTCTCTTCAATTACGCCTCAAAGAACGATGGGAGTTTTCTTTGTGGAATTCATTCCCGCCAGGAATCTTCTCTTATTGAGGTCCCTCTTTTATTATTGGGGGAAGAGGCAAGTTCGGAATTTTAAGGCCGGTCCCGGGGACAATAATGAGCGGAAGAGTGACTTGCAGTCCGAAAGAGGCTGTTTTTAAAAGGGATGGGGGTGAGCTGGTGGCACTTGAATCTAGTCGTGTCATTCTTTTACGAATTACACTCTTAAAACACCTGCCCACATTTGGATAGAAGAATTCAATTAAGTAACCAAAAGCTGCCATTTAAAGTTTATTTCATAATACTTCCAAGTTATATACTCAGCAAAACAAATGCAACTAGGAATTCACATCAGTTCAAGTAGTCCAAGATTATTTACAATTCGTTCCGAAATAGAAAAATGCTTAAAATTTGCAATTTAGCGTTTAAAGATAAACAAATAGCTCATATTTTTTTTTCCAAATCATTATATTTTGTTATTATAAAAGTTTGTTGAAGTTCTTTATTTTAATTAAAATTTTTTTAAGAAATTCTTCTGGGTTATTATTTATCTAAAACAAGAATGTTTTTTTCTATTAGTCGGCACTTCCACATAACAAGATCTGATACTAGTATTTAAGTGCCCTACAGCCTATTTTATATTCCATGGTAAACATCAGTAATCGGTTATCTTGCCTTGGCAATGAACAATTCTGCGTGTACTTAAAAAAGCGCCAATGCGCCAAAGTTCGGTCTCAGTACTTGATCATTATTTATATTTTTGGCTATTTTATCACCAATATTTAATTGCATATTAGCTCTTGGAGACAATTGGGGCCAACATTTTTTCTTTGAGAAGACTATTACCAAACTAATGAAACAGTACAAAACGAACTCTAACTACCATTTTTTGCTTCGTTTTTATAAATATTCAAACCATTGGAAACAAATAATAAAATGGCGGCATCTTTCATACATAACGATTGGAAAGTTCAATTCAATTCAGTCCAATTTAGCTGTGTTTAAATTACGCGAAGACTATTTCGGAATAAAGTTTTATGTGTGGTGAAATGAAAGCACACTTCAGCTAACGCATTCTCTTCAAACTTTTACACCATACTAGTTGAAGAATTTTAAACCTCAGATTCAACGAAACTAAAAAAACTGTTAGAAACGCATCTCCTTTATTCAAAGTAATTTTGAAACTTTTCAAAAATTGATAAGGAAACCTACAGAATTTTAACAACTGCCAGTTGTTAAAATTGGGATTGGAAAAGCCAATTTCCTGGTTACCTTGCAACATTAACAATAGAAAACTCCCTCATAGACATATTCAAATACCTAACTGTCGGTAAAATCTTACCTTATTGGCTCTCAAGAACAAAGTAACTCTTTTCACTGCTACAAAATTTTACTGTCGTCCAATAGCGTCCTGTGCGGTCCGATGTCGAGTGTGACTTGACATTAAAGACTGTGCATCATTTTGAAGTTTTATTTATTTATTTTTCAAATTTAATTAATAAAACCTCCTATATAATGTTTAAGAGATGTAGATTAATTTTTCAAAGAAATTCGTCTTAAAAGAATTATATATATTTATTTTCATAGCAATGAACAAGTCTTTGTATTAGGTGAATAATTTTGCATCTAATTATTTTTTGGAGTGCAAAGGGTTAACCTCCTCAAATTCTAAAGTAAAAACAGGTACAAGATGAAATCTTGCTCAAGGTCAATTTATGTCATTCCAAAGCAGTGGGCGTAGTTGTATGTTAACAAAAAATTATAATGCAAAAGTATTTTGCAAATACGAAGATAATTTATAACATAGATTCCTTGATGCGTTAAAATTGGTCCTCTTTAATTTATAGAAAACTTGATACAATTTTAACTCGCCTGAGAATCGCTTTCTCTAGATTCATACATATACATCTGTTATTAAAAGATCAATGGCCAATATATACACATTGTGAATGTGGAGTGACAGTTTATCATGTCCTTATAGAATGCCCATATTTTATTGCTCAGCGCTTGTTTTACTTCAAAACAACCGCAGTGACAATGTCATTGTTGTTGGCAGAGATACACAGGTGAACCTTCTTATCCTTTTAAAGTGTAATTGTTTTTATTCTTTAATTTGAATTCACTACTATGGCTTCGCTATAACATTTCGCGTTGTTTCATAGTTTTACCAAGGGTTATTTTGTGTCACTTTTATATAAACAATTTTTGTTGGGTTTTGAACTAGAAATAAACTAGTTTGGCGCAATATAACCTTCGTAGTGGTTCTTGTGCCAAAGTTCAAAACTATTTCAAACCAATTAATAAACCAACCCTGATACTGTATGTATCTCTTTAGCAGTGACAACCAAGGCATTATTTCAAGATGGACCAGTCACACGAACACAAAGATTCTTCATTGGAATCGGAGTCAACTCTGCAATATCGAGTAAATATAGTTGAAATTTTTCTCATTCACAATAAAACCGAAATTTTAATGTATGTTATCTAGGAGAAATGCGAAATGGTGTTACGCTGCAAACTTAAAGGCCACCGAAAAAGATGCACATTAAAAACATTTTATTGAACAAATTTTTTTCCACTTACAACTCTATTTTTATACCTCTGTAAGAAAAATAAGAGGAGTTTTAAGTACTTGAACCTTAATTACAAAATCAACCTCTAAGAAACGATATATATATAATTAAAAAGTAAGAGACGAAGGCGTATATCCGCGTTTTGAAAAATTCCCGTTCAGGGAGTAATTACCATCTCAAAATTCCCCTCCAGGAAAGTGATCTGTGCAGGAAAACTTGGACAGAATAAGGAAGGGGAAAAAAAGAGAGAAACTTTCGGAAACTCTTAATTTAAGTATCCTATTAGTTACAGCCTAAAGCTCGAAAGGTTGTTAATGATAAAGCGGCAATTCTACACTCAACAGGGGAAAAAATTGTATTTAGCTCTTGGATCTAAAAATTTCAATAAAATATTTTGAAATCCCAGTTTAATGGAATTATTTTCGGTTTTAATAAATTTCATGAAAATTTATTATCCATCGAGATAATATAAAATTGAATAAATTTTAACTGTACAGAGATTGAAAAGTAAAAGAAAGTGTGATTTGAATGTCCAAAGCAGGACTACAAATTTAGCGTTATATATGAAATTGAAGCACATTATACATACACTTTTTACAATATGTAGCATAAGTTAAAGAAAGGTTTTTCTTAGATTTTTTTATAATTACTGATTCAAAGCATTTTTTCCCTTTTTCACAGCGTTTATGAAAAATTCAAACGGGGATATATCAAAACCCTCACTTAATTAAAATGCAGTAAGTCCTCTTTCACATTGCCAAAGTCACCTATGTCAAAAAGACAGTAAAAACAAGACAGGTATATAAAAATTGAACAAAAGCAATGACAGTTCGAGAATAAAACGAATTTCGATAATTCTTCAGATAAAAATGTAAATTCATTTGAATGGAATTTCATGCAATTAATCTTTAACTGAAATAATTTCATTGCATTGTTTACTTTGGAAACTCTGGATTTTGCATAGGTTACTTGACGTTCCCTTGCATTATACGGAAGTAGGAACAACTGTATTTCAAACCAAGTGGAATTTTTGATATATCATCTTTTGTATTTTTAGTTTTATATGTATTTAAAATATTAAATTGAACTAATTCTATATTACAGTGACGTTCGAGATTCTAAGATGATGATGAAATATCTTTAAAAATTGTCTGGATAATGACGGTTTCGCTAACTGGTAGAAATCGTAGCGTGAACTTTGTTGTAATCCTAAAACCCCAAGTAAGCCAATGAACCATAATAATAAAGAATCTCATAAACTTCTCTAATTTAATGTGTATATCTTTACTGGAATTTCAAACAAGAATAAAGAATCGATAGCTAATCCTGGTCCAATAATTTAAAAGAAGGTTTTATACTAAAGACCATACATAAACAGTCAAACATGGGTTCCGCCAAATTACTGGAATACATTTAATACCAGAAAATATCAGGCATTGGTATAGTAGAATTTAAACATTCAGTTAATGATTACAGTGATTAATTTATTGCAAAATTATTTAAACTACGAATAAAAATGTAATTCAAACTACACGAGCACGTGGTGATAGGCCATTCAAGAAATTGTGTTCTGACATGATACATTGAAATATGAATTGCGGATTTCATTTTAATATTTTCATTCATTTTAATTGTTTCATTGAATGAGTCACTTTAGTATTGCAAACGATCCAAAAAACTTTGTCGTGCATTTATTATTTAAAAAAATATCCCATTTACTATTTATTTCATTTCATATAATGTTGTGCTTAAAATGGCATTTTTCTAGGTTTTATTTGCGGTAGTCCATAACTTTTTTTTTCAATTTTCGTTTGAAACACAAAAAAACTGTTTTTATGTCAAATAAAAATTTTAATTATTCATAGACTTCCAGCAGAACAGTTAAAATACTTGCAACATCTGTCAAAATTCTAAATGACTGAAAGAACCTTGATGGCAAGGACAGTTGGTTCGGGATCCAACTTTGTCCACGAAATAAAACTACCTGACATATGTCTGTTCTGCGCTTTATATTCCTGAATATTCTCTTGCCCTTTTCTAATTAAAAAAGTGCCATTCAGTCTTCTGACACATTCCGAGGGTAAAATGCAAATTTGCACCGTCTAGGGATGTAATTTCATTAAGGGATGTAAAATTTCCACAGGATTAAGATGTTCCTCTTTGCCACCAGAAGATTGAGAAAGTTTTTAAAGAGCGGTTTCTTTTTCCTGTCGACTGTGTGGTTAGTGTTTCAATAAGTTCTCGTTAGCAAGAAGTAAATTTTCCTTTAACAAGTTGGAGGAAGGTCCGTCTATAGGAAGAAATAAGTGGTGCGAAAAGCAAAAGAAGAACGTATTATTTCGATGGAACTTTACGAAATCGAATTTTCGCTTGTCAGGTTTAGCAATGGAAGGAAAATGTTAGCTTTAGGCGTATTTACTTTTTCGCTCAGACTTAAGCCTTTCGAAAAGACGAGGGTTATGTTAAAGATAGGAAAAATTAATTTTTATATAACTTTTATTTTGGATAATCTTTTGGAGTTGCGCAGGAACTGAATAACTGCCATCGTATTTTAACCTTTTATTTATAAGATTTCAAAATCAAAGTTAGGAAATTGTCCAAAGCAAAAAATGAAGCATAGATCGAAGCATTATTTTTGCTAAATCAAATCATTGTCTGAATTTGGTGCAATATGTAGGTTATTTTGGAACAGACACAGTAATTATTAAACCTGACCGAGTTATGAAAGTTTCAATATCACCAATCGAAAAAAACTGGCGATTTTAAATCACTTTATCTACCATCTCAAAGAAGTCGATAAGAGTTTCTCAAGAGTAATTGACCTAGATTATGAAAATGTTGATTGTTCTAAACTTGAAGTATTTAGAACTCAATAAATCAGCCAGATTTGATCGCAGAAGATAAAAACGTCTATGTATTTATTTAGAAGTTGAAATATAAAAAATACTTTACATAATATGAATCTATAAGACCAAAGGACTATCTAAAACTTAAACCTCATAATTTTTTAGAGTATATTTATAAACCAAAAAAATTGAATACTGTTGAGAGGATTTATAAACATTTAAAAATAAAGTTAGAAACTGAATTGTTCATTGAATCCATGTAATATTTTCTGAATAATTCTTTAAAATATTATAAATAATGAAAATCTATAATATTTCAATTTCTGCAATGAACATAAATCTTTAATATCAAACTACTCTGCTTTCAGATCAATTTTTAATTTTATTTAAAGACATGTTTGGATTGAGTAAAATGAAATTTATATTAATTGCAGTTTCATCATTTCCACTTTAATTTAAAACTGAATTTTACGTGCACTGATAGAAAATCAGTGAGAGGTGCGGAGTTCAAAGATCCGGACTGCTTAAAGTCTACATAATAGTATAAGTAAATTACATGACTATCGAAATTTGAAGCTTAAAAAAATTTGTTGAAAACCTATTATGAGACCAAGTTATATTAAAATAATCAATTGAACCTTTCAGCCGGCATTAATACTGGTGAACTGGCAGGTCACCGAAGTCGGCTAGTTTTAAATAATAATCATATACCGGGAACGGCCCACTCTAGATGTCCAATATAACATTAATTAACTTAAGCTATACGGAGAGTTACTCATAAGATCAGACTTCGTTCTCAGAACCCTCACTGAAACACCCACATTACCATTGTGCTATTTGTCAAGACTGCATTCATTAAACTATATTTCTTAGGCAATAAAGCAGAATTGAATTGGAAGCAAAATATTGTTTTAGGTATTGGGAAATTATGGGTTCATGACAAATTCGTAAATTAAATCCACTGAAGTCAAAGTTTTTCTTGTTCATGGGGGAAGGAGGGGTCAGAAATTAGTTAAATGCGTGTATACATGTCAGCCCAAAAATGAAAACTTTATCCATTTATTACGATTTTTTTTTGCAATTTTTACTATTTATCTAGCGCATTTAACTTGTACTGCATTCGATGAATTTAGACGTCATCCTTTGACTTCAAAAATGACAAATTCGTAAATTTAATCCACTGAAGTCAAACTTTTTCTTGTTCATGTGGGTCTCAGAAATTAGTTAAAAGCATGTATACTTGTCAGCCCTAAAAAAAGTCTTTTTTCCTTTATTACGATTTTTTTTGCAATTTTTACTATTTATCTAGCGCATTTAACTTGTACTGCTTTCGATGAATGTAGGCGTCATCCCTTGACTTTAAAAATGACAAATTCGTAAATTAAATCCACTGAAGTCAAACTTTTTCTTGTTTATGTGGATCTCAGAAATTAGTTAAATGTGTGTATACAAGTCAGCTCAAAAATGAAGACTTTATCCATTTATTACGATATTATTTGCAAAATTTATTACGCATCTAGCGCATTTAACTTGTATTGCATTCGATGAATATATGCGTCATCCCTTGCCTTCAAAAAGTGGAAGGGACTCGAGTGACTGTAAAAAATAAATTATATTATTTCTAATCAGAACTATAAAACAGTCAGTAGGGTAGATGATATTCTGATTTAGTGTCAGTTTTTCATCGGTTCATCCATGTCAATTTTAACGAAATTTGCCATGAAAGCAGTAATTTTTCTCGTGATTTAACGTTAGTGTCCCAGTTGCCTTGTGATTTATAGTTAGTGCTATAATTTTTCATGTGATTTCAAGTGAATGCTGTTGTAATTAATCATTAAATACAAGTCCATCAATCTGATTTATAGATGCCACTTTTTCTAATCTGAATTAGAGTCGGTGCTGTAGCTCACCTTCTGATTTAGTGTCAGTTTTTCATTGAGTCATCCATGTCAATTTTAACAGAATTTAGAAAAAATGCAGTATTTTTTCTTGAGATTTAATGTTAGTGTCTTAGTGTTAATATTAGTGATTTATAGTTAAGATTATAATTTATCATGTAATTTCGAATTAATGTCTTAGCTTTTCATATAACTTCCGCTGTCCATTTAACTGTTGTGTTTCGAGATTATCTCCTAAATGTAATCAATCTTATATTGTTTAATTTTTAAATTTCAACCAAAACTGATGCTTGGATAGTAGTAAGTATACCTAGAGAATGTAATAAATAATGTAGAAAAATTGGAAAGGGAATGTCTTTGTTTTCACTCGTTGTCAGAAATTGTTTTTAATTACAGTATTGGCAAATTACCTGAATTTATTTCTTTATTATACATATAAATCCATAATAATTCATTCAAGTGAAAATAAAAGTTATTGGAAGTTCTAAAATCAGTGATTCCTTTTACACTTTATACATAATAGATTCTATCCCAGCTTCGTGAAGACTTTTCAATAATTTTATTTGCCATTTTACACCAAAACCTGGCAACCAGCCAGTTGGATCGATTACAGATCCGTCAGATTTCTTTATTTTTTGTTCAAAGAAGAATGGAATCCCTAAGAGAGGAAGATCAGAAGAGTACAACAGGTTGTCAGTTTTGGGGAGGAACAAAGATATCAAAACAGACAAGCGTCAGGAGGAGAAATAATCGTTTGGTGTGAAATAAATTGCTGAAAAGTTCTCAAAACACAAGTAAATTGAATTGAAAGATATATCGTCTGTAAATATTGTATAAAATATATTTAATAAACAGTTTACATTCTCATTTTAATATTAAAAAATTATTTATTCATATAATAAGTAAATACAGATTTGTTTTATAGTCCACTATTTTATATTAATCATACCATTAAAACAGCCAAGCTAAATATATATTTATTATCAAACTGAAACAATGCAGAATCATCTGTTGCTTTATATGACAATCAGAAGTGAATAAAATGTAATAAAAAGAACTAATTGCGACTTGGATTATCTTAAAGTGCTGTTTTTCAGACTCTCTTCGTACTTTTATACAATGCCTTTCCTTTTCGTTCTTTCCTTTTTTTGTTGTAAAAGAAAACAGGTGACATATTTTGAAATGGTACCTTATAATTTTTTGTTTACCTATAGTTTTAGAAATTCGGAAAAGATATACAGTCTTCTCTAAAATAGCCCCTTAATCGTTGGTTATCTAATTCACGTATACACGAACAATCAACCAACAGACAATCGGTAAATATTTTTTATTCAAAATGTTACATAGATCTATAAATTTGATACATAAATCACCCTTTAATATAAAAACCAGAAGCCTGAAAAAGGAAATTTAAAATTTCACTTGACATATTTGACACTTTTTAAGTTATTTCGGTGATTACGGGCATGAAAAATCACAACAGTTTCTGATTTTCATCAATGGATTCTCTCTTTCCATGCTGTCTTTTATTTTCTAACCAAATTTGACATTATTAGTACTACAAATAATTGTATTAGTGTCATTTTAATCTCAAAGAGCCAGTAGATAGAATCGGACCATTTTCGAGAAAAAAAAGCAATTGGATAATACCACTAGTTTTTTTAAATAAAACAAAAATGCCCCATTTAGATGCCATATTTACGATAAAAATAGAATAAAAAATTGTTGTTTAAGCTCTTAACTTCTCTCTCCAAATAGGTATTTTTTTAATCAGTTCCATTTCAAATTTCCTTTCTAATTTAAAATAGTTTCTGAAACAAGGTTAAGTATTTTTATGCGACAAAATAATCTTACCATAAATAAGTATCATTGAGGCCAATACGTATGTTCAACATCTCACAATCAAATTTTGTGCACTTATTATATAAAGCATGAGAAAGAATACTATCGAAATCTCAGAACACAAAAATTAAATAAATATTTGCAAAAATGTTGACTTTTTTAAACTTTGGATTATTTTACCATTATTCTTAAATTGCTTTTTTGCTATTTGGATATAGACAATAAAAGATTATTTATCGATAAAGTCTTTATTGGTTGAAGAAGTAAAGATTATTTAAGGCTTAAAAGTAATGTAAAGTCAGAAGAAAACAACTTTTCTTAAACTTCCTTATTTGTAAATAAAATTTGCAAAATCAAAGCAACAAATATTTACAACTTAAAGAGAAAATTTGTTGTATATGGTTTTTAAAAACCATTTGAAGCAATTATAGTCGCATTTAAATCAGAAGCAGACGATAAATTGATTTTATATAACATTTAATAAAAAAAGTAGTTTTAATTTAAAAATATTTCATGTGAAAAGTATTTTAATCACAAGGAGCTCTGGTTATGTCAACTAATAATGTAACATAATGTAGTTTTATATTGTTAAAAAATAAATCGTATATTATCTTCCAAAAATTGCGAGATGCCGCAGATAAAAACGAACTTCCATCGCAGCTTGAGATTTCAGCTAGACGCAGCAGGAAATTTAAATACTCATATTTAGGCGGAAACATAATGAAATAAAAATGATAAAATCTACCACGGTTTTTATTTCTTTTCCCTTCAAAATAAATTCCAGCGACAGTTTAATACAATAAAATAATTTCCTTGACATTTTTATCGCACAGAGTGCAAAAATAGAGTTTTTAAGTGCTTTATTTACAAAATCTAAAACTAAATATTGCATTACAATTTTTCAAAAAACGCAGCAAAACAGAATTATATTTTGCCTTCTTAATCAATAATCGAGAAGGTTAGAGTCTCAGCAGAATGGATGCATAGTTATGTCTCACCTTCGTTAACTGAAAAAACCCAGTCCAGTCTATTGGACTACAGCACGTTCCATCAGTCAATTTACATTTGCTCTCTTCGTCCTAAATATTCACTTTACTTTTACAGATGCTCGCTTTGACCTGAAAATCCAAGTAGAATCACTTATTCGGGACCTTTGCAATTTGTTCCTTCCCTTCTGACAGTGCAGGGCTGTTCGATAAGTGCAAATAAGGTAAAGAGTCTTGATTCGCATACCAATATCACCCAACGCTGATTGGATGTGGCAGAGCTAACGCATGGAGATTCGATCCGAGTTCAAACACAGCTTTTCTCGGTATTTATTTAGATGACGTTGCTTTATTGGGATGGCAGGAAACTGGTTGGTGAAGCTATTGTAAGAAATAAGGACGTCGAAATTGAACAATTTAAATGTTCTTCAATGGGAAAAGATGAAGCAAAATATTTTTAAAATGTAAATTGATAATAATACATGAAAGCCATTTTTTTTTCTTATTTTTTTGTAAATTAGATTCTTACCATGAAATTACTAATGTCTTGACCTACATTAAATAAATGTTGGCCGGGATGACCTGGTTGGTAGAGCGGTGGACTCGTACTCCTTAGGTTACGAGTTCGAAACTCACCGCCCAAAAGATTACCCGAGTGTAAGGCGGCTGATGCTTGTTAAATTTGTTAGTGGTCGCAAAGTCCTCCATGTCGTGAGTAATAACACTGGGGGTACTGGGTCAGAGGTGATCATTCTCTGTTGCAGGTCTAAATTACGACTGTGGATGAGTGAATGAATTTGCATGAATGTATGCCGCCCCCTAATAAGTTTTGTGACGTGTGTGTATCTAAGTCGTACTCTTGGCCCTAGATGGCGCTACTTATAAAACAAAGAGATGCATTTCTTAGGCTTAAAATATGCTGATCGTATCAGCATATTTTAAGCCTATGGGAATCAATAAATGGAAGCTCAAAGAGTGCAATATTTCGAAATCATGACACAAAACCCTTAATAAAGTTGTTTTCACACAACCTACATCACTTTTCCATAATAATCATGGAACCTCAAGCAAGGGAGAGTCCAAACTTTTTCCAGATTTTCTGCACATGAGTATTTTGTACTTCCTATGAAAACCGAATTTTCTGCAATGCACTCTTTTGTTAACAATCTGAAACAGAAATTTGTCACAAAACTAATAATATGATTATATACTAAATGTCTATTATCTAAGTCGTTGCCATTTTAAATTACTATGTTTGCCAATAATTAAAGGATGTATAGATAAAAAGAAGTTCAATTCTTTGATATATTCAAATTTTGATTCAGATCTTCAATTTATATTCTAGGTAT
The DNA here is from genome assembly GCA_026289955.1 of Argiope argentata. NCBI lineage: Eukaryota > Metazoa > Arthropoda > Arachnida > Araneae > Araneidae > Argiope > Argiope argentata. Next base: position 2,846,684 of record JAOUZG010037017.1, read on the forward strand.
GTCTATTAAATTTTATTTATCCTGGCCATTATTATGTAATATTCCTGAAGGGAAAACTACCTATTGCAATGGTTCTTATGACAAGACTTTGGTCATGATCAGTAAACTGATCTTCTTTAGTGATCAGGATACCTAGAATCACTCTTCGTTCAAAAGTTTATTATACATGTAATGAGATTTTAGAATCTAATTTATAATTGGTGGATTTATTAATATTTAGCTAATTCAGCTTATATTAACTTCATTTTAAAATATTCTCTTATTTCCTGATCACAATTTCCTATTAATTTATTTAACACGAATTCTATAGTTGCTGAATCGGCTAAAAACCAACAAATTTCCACACTCCGAGTGAAGGGATAAAATATTGCTGAAGTAAACAAATCCTTCTAAAAATCCCTGTGTTTCCCTTACCTAAAACGACACATGTCAGAAGTCCCTATTAAAAATCTCAAAGTATATATTCACAGAGATAAAATTTGCATTGATTTTTCCTTTCATGTCTCGCGGGATGGGAATAAATTAAAATTAAAAATTTCCTTCCTGTCTTCAGAACTGCCTTTTGCTTAGAACAAAAATCATGCGTTTATTTATATGTGAATATATTCAAAATTTGATACTGATCTGCTATTTATATGCTAGGTATATATGTAGTAGACCATCTAGTTCAAATGTGGTGGAATTTAATGGGAGGTTGAAATTTTCATTTCACTAAAATTTCTTTAATATTAAAAAATGCATTCAACTATCCAAATTAGGGCCTTATTAAAACGAACAACTTTTGCATTTAAAGGTTTTCGATAGCTGCAATACCTTAGAAGTTATGTGCTGAAAATTATTTCCAAGTCCTAATTTTGACTGTTTCTCTAACATCAATAATTTAACTTGCCAAATACTAACGTATATGTAAAGTAATATACCTTTGATTTCAGCTTACTGAAAGGAATTTTCTTTAATTGTAATTACTGCTATAACTTGCAAATACACAGGCTCCCTTTGAATGGAGTTCTTTCGAAATTTATTAGAATTCCACACATTTGTTTTAAAAACAAGTAATATAAAAAACAATTTTAATCCATTCCTACTTAGGTTATAAGGAAAAATTTAGGAAGTTAGGGAAATGTTATTTTAGTTACCTTTTATTAAATAACTGAAATTGTTGCTGTTATTCTGTTCCACTTTACAATGGAAGGAAGTGCGTAGCATCTGAGGGTACAGACCACTAAGCCCTCGAAAGCAGAATTCCGACTTTTAGCTCACATACGTCAAAAGTCCTTTTTACGGTGTGGACTTCATTCATGCATTTCATTTGTTCTTTCACAGTTCGCAATTTAGATCCGAAACCAAGAACGATCACCTCTGACCCAGTACCCCCAGTGTTATTACTCTTCACATGTAAAAATTTGCGACGATGATATATTTAACACCCACCACACATGTATTCTTCTATTGGCAGTTTCGACCTCGCAGCCCAAGGGATGCGAATTCAACGCCCTACCAACCAGGCTCTCCCTGCTTAACATTTATAATTACTACAAATTAGCTTTGAATTTTCAACGCCAATTGAGGATTCAAAGTCAATTGTGACAGCGCAGAATGTGTGAATTTTCTACTGCAATTGGTTTAAAAATACAGATTAAAAATATTTAATTTATTTATTCTGTATTATTTTAATGCGAAAGTACTTCATAATGAATCGGAAAAATCACTTCATGATCAATGTTTAATTTTAAATACATCAAACCAATAAAATAAACAATTGTTTAAAATAATCGGCCGAAAACATGTTAAGCCTAACCTCGTTAGTATGAAGAAAAAGCAAATTGAATTCCTTACTTATTTGGAGGCGGAACAATGAAGATTTTTGGCGTGAAAGTTAATTAATAAAAAATTAATGAATTAATATTTGAAAAAACTGTATTAACATCAAATGTCATCCACCACAATTTTTAAAAAATTTTCTTTAACTTGATTGGATGCCTAAAAAATATTTTATTAACTATTGAAAATTTGAGCAAGATATATATAGCGGGAGTGTGAGCTAATAGAAGGATCTGAAAAACAAATTTCGTCTTTCTAATGTAAAGGCCTTTTGAATTCGGTTGACAGACAGACGGATAAACCTGATTTCAAAAATAGGTTTGTCAGCCTTTGAAGCGTGAAGATTCATTAAAATCTCAGATTCGAGTTTGTTGAAGATAACAATAATTTCTCTTCGTACATCGAGAATAAAACAAAACTAAGCAAGACAGAAATATTTCATTCTAATTTTGCACTCAAATTCACGATAAGCAGATAGACAACTCGTAAAACTTCCCTCTTTCGGTCCTTTTACTTCTCTTCAAACATTTCGAAGCAAAACCATCAAAAAAGATGCATCAAATATTTTCCGTAATTCTCATCAAAATATAATCATCTTAAAATGTAAGAGCGAAAGGCTAGTTCGCTAATGGATGCAATAAATTAGGCGCATTACCTGTAACTGTAATCTGAGTAAAATATGACATACGGGGAATTTTAATTTAGAAAGTATTCCTACGAAAGTATCGGCGCTTCAACTGAATATTAATTACATGATGCTTAACTTGCAAATGAAGTCCATCACCTATTTCAGTTTAACATCCGGAGGATTAATTGCGGAGAGTTGTTTGTAGAGCTAAAGCGCATTAAAGGTTCCTGCTTTGCCATAATTAATTTAAAATATGTCGGCTCCACAGCGATGCTGCTTTTTACTCTCACTGCAACCGTACCTCCATGCTAATTTCGAATAATTCTCAGCAGAAGCGCTGGAGAGCTTATTCAATTAAGTTATGCAGCTAGCGATTTTTTTATGCAACATGAGTTCCCATTGAGCGCGTTTTAAATGGGAAAGAAGTAGATGTAGGAATTTTGTTGCTTTTAATGGAGATCGTCGAAAAGAAGCAAAAACTAAGAAAGCTTTTGGATTTTTTTATATATAGAAATGTACAGGCTTCACGTAAAATCTAAGAAATTCAGATGAAAGGCCATAAAGCGATTTAACATCATAATGTAGGCTACATCCTATAATTTTAAATACTAAGAACCATATTTTTGAAACCGAATCAATAAGGACTCATTTCAATCTTGGTTCTGAAATATTCAGAAATGCGACAAGATTGCAGCAAATATGCAACTTTGTAACATGCGCAGATCAACAGCACATTTTTGTTTTGGTGCAGCATATGTTTTCTTATTTTTTAGGAGAAACGGGACAAGGAATTTGTGTAGGAAAAAACTTATTCTTAAATATAAATTTACAAAAAAAAAAAATGATTTTGAGAAAGTAGGCATGAAAGTTTCGACTGTTATCTATTTCTTGATAATGGTAATAAAGTCCGTTTTGTTTTCATAATTAGGGAGATCAATTGCAATTTTTTTTTATCATGCAAGCTCTCAAAGAAAAGCAATCATCAAATTATTGGAACAGATATTTTGATGAATCCTTCTCTAGAACGAATAAATTATAACTATGAACTATGTCTATGAACACAATCATTTAAAAACCATTTCAGCTAGTTAGGTGGATAACACCTAGCATATCGACCTTATAACTAATTTGTAGAATTCTGTTAAGTTTTGAAAGAAATCTATAATGGAGACATTTCAGTTGTGTGATTCCAAATTTACCAGATAGCATGCAAAACGAAGAGTTCCAGTCATGCAACGCAGCTTTAATCTCTTTAGTGTAGGTAACCAGGGCCCGATTAAGCCTAGTTAGGGCCCGGGGCAAAAGCGTATTCGGGGCCCCTCCTGCTTCAATACTTTGGTAATGAAGAACATTCATTCTATTCAATTTGGGACAACTGCCCCGTGTGCCCCTATCTTAGTCAGGTCCTGTAGGTATCTATCATATTTGGAACCAAATATATCAAAGGATAGAGTAACCCCAAGTTAACTACTCCAAACAGCGGGAAGCACACAAAGAAACTTGTATGAGTGGACTTCATAAACAGTAACCCTGACGGGAATTGATACTGAGTTCTAAATGTCCTCACCGGTCACGGTTTAACACTCCCCTAAGGAAGTACGTCTTTTCATCGATAGGAGGAACCAAACCTTCACCTTTCTGTGTACCCACCAGTGTGGCGAGAACCAACTACTATGCCGAAAGTTCCTCATCCTCAATTTCGAGGTGCCCCCACGGGACTCAATTGAAGGGTAGACCATTTATGGGTCTGTACTTTCAAGACTCATAATGACCCAATGACATAAATATATGAAATTTGGTGCCTAATTTTATAATAACAGTTGTAATCCAATGCCAAATTTTGGTTTTAAACAATCAAAAAAACCAAAGTACATATTCGAATTTCTGTTGTTTGTGTATTAAGTGTTTCCCAAGGACTCGTAGGAAAATTTCGTAGTCTACTGGGCTCTTTCATAACTATAGTTCGCCAATGACATGCGATTAATATTATATATTAATTAGAAAGTGTACGAGAAGGTTTCGATGAGACCGAGGGTGATGATTCCGTTGCCAAGATTCCGCATTTTCAAAGTTATGAGATACAAAAGAGAGTAAAGACTTCAAGGTTTGAATAGAAACAATCAGAAAGTTTTTTTTTGTGTCAAAATTATGTAATTATACTGCGATTAAAATTTGGCTTTAGAATATCTATATTTTTGGAAAAGGTGATAGGTGGTATGATGCATAGGTATTCAAGATATTGTTAGATCCGGTTGAAAAGTGACTTGCAACTCACAGTTTGGGATATCTTGGATTTGAAACTATGGATTTGGATATTTGGATTTGATACGCATGAGAGATAATCAAGGGATATTATCTCTCAAGCGCAATACGATAGTCATGATACGTATTGAAAAAAAATGTTATATCACATCCATCGATGCGTTGACTACCTGTTGATCTGAACATTCGAATATATGCAAAAGCAAAGTTTCAAAAACCCAAATAAAAGAATTTCGATATATGACCTTTTTACTTAAATTGTAATTTAATTGAAATTTAATTGAAATTTGGGTTTCAGTCAGTAATAATATTCAAAATGCATACTTGACAAAAATAATATTCAAAATGTATACTTGACGAAAATGATATTAAAAATGCATACTTGACAAAAATAATATTCATAATGCCTATTTGACGAAAAAAATATTCAAAATGCATACTTGACGAAAATAATATTGAAAATCCACGCTTGACAAAAATAATATTCAAAATGCATGCTTGACGAAAATATTCAAAATGCATACTTGACGAAATTAATATCCAAAATACATACTTGATCAAAATAATATCCAAAATACATACTTGACCAAAATAATATTCAAAATGCATATTTGACAAAAAATAATATTCAAAATACATACTTGAAAATAATATTCAAAATGCATACTTGGCGAAATTAATATTCAAAATGCATACTTGACGAAATTAATATTCAAAATTCACACTCGATATTCTTTTGCTACGAAGTACAAACTGCTAACGTGTGATATTCTGAAAATAAAAACTTTAGCGCTTGAGAATTTCATGACTTTATGCAAGCTCACTTTGTATACTAAGAGTAAGGGGATAATATTTTATTGACGTTATGCTAGAAAGTTTCCTGGAAATATCTCCAAGTGATATAGGGCAATTTTTAAAATATTTTGTCAAAACAAACGAATCAAAATTAAAATGTATTAAGATGCAACAGACTAGAGAGATTCAAACCAGAATTATTCATTTACTTTCATTTTCTTTCCGGTAAATCATTTCTCTTATTTTTATAGCATCGAACTAAGCAAATTGGTATTTGAAACAATATCATCAGAATATTATAATTGCTATATGTATGTCTTCAATAGAAGTGTGAAGTTTTTCATAACTAAAATTTAGTATTCAATTCTTAAAATAAATATAATCTTAAATATTATTACTTTTATCACCATACTAGGCAAAACAAATTCTCTGTTTATTATTTCGTGTATCTGGGTCTTAAAATCTATTTTTTTTTCAACCACACCATCATTTAGCATTTTTGATAAGTAATTTATATTTAATTTGAAAAGTTAAGAGCAGTTAATTATATAATATTAAAATAGTTCATTTTTATTGAAAGTATATAAATATGTAAAATTTCCGCCCTTTAAAAGATCAAGAACTGAATGAAAAATCGCAAGAAAATTCCATATTTATTAATCATGTAGTAAAACAAATTAAATAAAAGACTTTAAAACATTCTCCTTTTATAAATCTCAATAAACGAGCTTAGAAATAAACTTTTTAAAGGAATAAAATAAGGAATGAATATAACATTATGCCTATTATTCTTTATGTTATATAATCTGAAGAAATGTCTATATCAAACATAAAATTGGAAGTAGTGAAAGTTGGCGATTTCACTTTATTTTCAAGGATCTTCTTCTATAGAAAGAGTTTTATTTTGTCATAAATATCTTATAAATTCAAAGATTACAAGAGAAATTTATTCATATCAAATGCAAAATCTAAAAATGGAATCGTTAAAGGGATTGTAAAAGACTCAAATTCAACTATAAGTAGGCCATTATTAATACATAATATACAGAAAATTACTTATGTATACATATAAACAGATTGGTTCTACTTTGTTTTCACAAATTTCCTTACTACTAGGCCTAATTTTACTTTTTTCCTTCTCAAATATTTTATCAGCATCTCAAAAATTGTGATAGAAATAATATATGGTAATCAGAATAATAAAATATTCATGACTCAAATAGGGATAAAATAAGTAATATTATTGTTGGAAATCCCTAAATTTTTCTTTCTGTAGACTCTTTTTCCCTAAACAAAGGGAAATGAAAACACATCCTGATTTAAAATTCTTCCGTGCTGTTATTTTGATTACAAATTTTCCAGTTTATGTTTCATAAATTTTAAAATTAGTTTTAAAAGCACTTTTACACGATAGTGTAAGCAAAAAAAAATGAATTTTCAATCTTCAAAGAAAAAAGTTTCTTTTTGTTGAATTATTAAATAAGTAGCAAAGATATCGTTACGTTTTTAGCGCAGCGGGTTCGGATTGAAGACTTTACTTGAGGACAGCACAAACAAATTTATTTACAGGATGACTTGATAAAGGAAAACTTCAGATAAAAATCAATCCAGTAGTCAACAGTCACTTACAGCGTAAATGCAAGCCTTACGCACAATAACACAGTCTACAAAACAGCTATTGCACAGCATAGCAACAGTAAATCACGGAGAGCTCAATAATACAACGTTAACAGCAAACGTAAACACAGATCCCTAATAACAAGCGAGAGAAGTAATCCGCTCTCTATAGCGAGCCGCTACTCTTTCGAGCGGAACTCTAGATGCGGCAACCCATCCCTTATATAGCCGAGCGAGCTAGCACGCGAAGCCTCGGCAAACACCACGAGTGAGCTGGCACCAAGCTCTTCGTTGACCGTCGCCAATCGTTCTCTCCTTCCACGAACTTCCGTGGCGTTCACCGCTTGTAACAATATTATTAAATATGCAACAGAAAGGAAACAATTGATCGCCATTTACTGAAAAAATTAAGGAAGGGTTAGTAACAGTTAACTTTTTGAAAGTTATTTGTTATTCTGTAATGACTTCAAAACGTATAACTTTTATTAGAAATATATGTTTCAAAAGACCAGAATCATTTCGCATGATATAAACGTATAATGAGCTAATGTGATATAATGAGCTAATGTAAATGCACATTCTACTTAACCTCTAAACACATATAATTTCACACAATTTTTTTTCTTTACGACATTCCTTACCCTCCCCTTGAGATAAAAAAAATTACCTTATCTCATACTGTGTGAATCAAATACAATTGCAATTGATGACTTCAAATAAAATTGCAATTGATACTTCAAATAAAAAAATTCAAAAGTTGGTTAGTATAAAAAAACTAATCAAGTATTTTCTAAATATGACAGTAATAATAAAATATATTGACAAAATTACTCCAAAACAAATACCAAATCCAACAAATTGTACAACAATAATATTCTCCGCACAAATGAAATCAGTAAAATTAAGTGCAAAATAAATAAAACTTTAAATAAACCTTCACTTTTGAACTCCAAATACATTAATTATTGGGATAGTAAAAATATAATAATTGAAAAAAAAATATCTACCCTTCATAAAATAAAATATGAACCTTACCAGAATTTAAATATTCATTCCCTCATCCTTTATATCTAGAAAAATAGCTTAAATTTCAATTAAATTCAGTTATGTAATTTCCCATTTTTATTTGACTACACAACTTATAACGCAATCAATCTGAAAGGAAGATTACCCAATTCAAATTATTGTTTATTAAACCTACTATAAAAAGAATTCTCTTCCTAAATCTTCAATATGCAGTTAAAATATTCTCATCAATGTTACAAATCAAATTAATTAGCTCAATATTAACTGCACATTTAAAATGCGTTTATTATGTGATGAACAAAAGAAACATCCCAATAACTGCATGAAAGCAACAACTGATAGTAGATATTTATATTTCGTTAAAGAAGTGAGAAAATTAAAAAAAAAACTTAAATAATAGGGAAATAAAATAAAATCAAAGATCTAATGCAAGTGTCTAGCTGGCGAGAACTGTTTTAAGCAAGGGCTATAAAGACCAACTCGTACAGTAGGACAGATTTAAAGGGCAATGGAATAAGAGCGTCATGGCACGTTGAAGAGGATGCCCAAGATGGGGACTAAAAATGCTGGCGTCTTGATACAAGGGTAGCGCGTCTTCCCTGCAATCTAGGCGACCCGGGTTTGAGTACCGGTTCGAACATGGTAGTTCTTTTGCGTTCTATATGTAAGATGTGTGAATGTGCTCTTTTTAAAAAAAGGGGCTGTGCAAGCAAATGTGATGGGTGTGTAGCAAAAGTATATATATTATATGCCAGCGTCCAGGCATAGGGCTAGCAGTCTTCCCCGTGATCTGTCCGTGCCATATTCGAGTCCTGGTTCGGGTATGGCTGTTCTTCTGTGTTCTATCTGTAAGGTGTGTGAATATTCCCCCCTGTAAAAAGGCGGTACACTCACACAAACAAGCGAATGTGGACACGGACGTACAAGCGAATGTGATGAGTGAGTAGCAAAAGTCGTATTCTTGGCCCTAGTTGGCGCTACTACGAAACAAGAGAGGCTGATTTGGCTTAAATCGCTAACTGCCTCAGCCAACTTGTCCATGGCAAGTGTCATAAGAAACAACTACCAATGGCTAGCAACACATAACACAGAGGTATGGAAGCCACAGGTATACAGGCAGGTATACAGGTAATAGGTCAAAACAAGTATATAGGCAGAGGATCATCTCATCAAAAAGACAATGCCACGGAAATCCGATACATACAAATGAACGGTGGTGACGATAAGATTTTCGAATTACATGTAACAGTAATCTTGGTTTAACGTGGTTGTAGAATACATTTCCAAGCTCCGTCTCTTGAACCCTCTCGATTTAGACAAAAAGAATTCACGTCAGTCAAGGCTCCAAATAAATTCTTCTATACCTATCTAGAAATCTGTTTATCATTTTTCAATTACATCCTTTGTGTTGAACATGTTTTAGTGAAAATCATCACAGTAATATAGAATAAACTGATTCTGAGACTTAGGTAAAAGCTTATAAAAACTTCGTCAAGCTTAGGTCGAAACTCATTGGTGCACTAAGAACAATTAAAAATTGATTAGACCAGGAGGTTACTAATGGAATAAATTGCCTTTAACCAATCATAGCTTATTAATTAAAAACCTAGCTTCGCATGATGTAAGCATCCAGAATTAAAGGGTTCAAATTGCAATAATGAGAAAGAATTCTAAACTCAATCCTATTATTTCTAGTGCTAAAAATAAATTCAACCTTTCACAGTCATTTTCTTCAATAAAAGCGAATTTGACAGTTGAGATTTTATGTTAGCAAGACTGGCAATTTTTTGAGACCCCCCTCCCCCAATTGTTGAAAGGTCTAAAAGAAAAATATTTCACACACAACTTACGTAGATTGGCGAGCAAACAAATTTTTATCCTATTTTTAGAATATAGCAATGGAATTGTTTTTTTTTCTTTTAACCCCTTAACAGGTTTGCCCGTATGCCATACGTGCATCGATTTATTGAATTTTGATAGATGTAAGCTAAAAAAACATTTATAATTATTATAATTCAATATGAAAATTACTTCGAATGCATAGATAAGTCATGTATTCAATGGATTTCCATTTGAAACAAAATAAGAAAATATTCCTAAAATAGAGGGTGTCATCTTATTAGATAGTAAAGAAAATAAAACTTAAGTGGTTAAAAGACTCGAAAGCGAAATTCGTAAACATTCAAACATGACAGAATTTTGATTAAAAACTCATCTAAGAATAAATATAAAAGGAAAATCACCAAACAAGGATCAAATAATCAAAATGGGATGTAAGTAGTTTTTGCAAAGTAAAAATAATTTTCAATCATAATTTATCAGCGCAATAATAAATGAAACAAATTTTTAATCCTATCGTGTCAAAGTCAGGCTCTTTAAACAAAAATTGAGCTCAAAATTATGCTGGAAACATTATTAATTAACTCAAAAACATTAAAAATATCGTATAATTGTATACTCTTACAAGGATATATCATATATAATAATTACAGAATAATTTTGAACCAAAAACATTGTGTTAGATTATCTGTGTTCTAATTTTTAATTCGAATCCCTTATCAATTTTAAATCTAAAATAATCGCTTGTCAAAGCAGAGAAAACCTTCATAGCTCATATTAATTTATGCTTATACAGGAAAATTTAGAACTTTTGTATCGCGTCTCAAGTAAAAATAAACAAATGTGAGCATCATATTACTTTTTTAACGATTCAAACTTGTTCGGATACCTTGAGAAAGTTCCCGACAGGCATCATTAATACGAAACCAGAAAAGGACCTGAAACTTTCCGATCCACACCAAAGTTCACAACATAAACCCACGCATTCTTTGATTAAAAACCTCCCCACTGTGCGGTCCGCGTCAACCACTACGATTTAATAAACCGAGAAAGGCATAAATTCTCCTCCCAACAAAGACCCCCCCTCTCTCCTTCACGCCACTGAAGCAAGGTTTTTCTGAGGCTAAGAACACAACAAAAGATTCATTTCCAGTGAAAATAACTGTTCCACATTGTTGTGCCGCGTGCAGTCCGGATTAATTGCCGCTGTGAGGCGCGCGAAGGGAAATTGCTTCCAAGGTTCATAACTCATTGGGAAAAAGACGGAGCAGAAAAATTCTTATTTCATTAAACGCCGCAGCTGTCATTTCTAAGACCTTGAAAAATGGTTTTGTTTTGTGAAGGAATAATTTAATTTTGTCGCTTCTGTATCGCTATGCTGGAAAAGGAAAGAATCGATAAAGGAGCTTTCTGGCGAGCATGCGCACAGCACCGCTCGGTTTATGATTTAGCGAATGAAATGCCTGTGAATAATATCCGCGATAATGCAGTATTAGCTAAATGATTCGGCTGCATTGGAAAATTTACATCATTTCGAGAATTGTTCTTGAGATAGTCTCAAAACCTTTATGGCTTTACGGATGTCCTTTCCTATAGAGGACCGAACTAAAAATAGATATTAGAAGGAAGGGGTATAATGGAATAAGTTGATCGTTCAATGTGAAGTGAAGTGAAAATATCTAAGCATTTTCTTTGAGTAAATGTTGACTGTTCAATAATAAAACACAGCCAATTTATCTTCAAATAAAAATCATGGTAATGAGCTAGCGACTTTCACTTTTGACTTACAGAGTGCATGTGTACATAAAAATCATGCTTCCAATCCTCAGACAAATGTAACGTATTTTATAGTACTAAGTATTTTTCTGAAGATGATTATAGAGTTAGTTAACTTTTATAAATGCAGTTAACTTCCAATAATCCTCTGGGTTGAAGAGGATGAACTTGGTAAGCAAATCCAGAGGATAATCCACAAGATAACCAAAAAGGCCATAAATCAACAATAAGATACTTTTTAACAAATTCAGATTACAAGTTCAGGCTATACAAACAATTATGGCTTAGTAAAGAATAAATTTCTGTTCTTACAATTTATCTTATTTTTTTTATTTTAAAAGAGCATTATTTTCTGTCTGTGTGAAACACCTCTATTCAGTTACCAATGAAATATTTTAACACTTTACAATTCCAATTAACAGCGCAAAACATAGCTGAAATTAAATTTAAGAAACGTTAGGTACAGTTGAACGTATGCCAAGAATAAGTACATCGATACTTTTTGTTTCATCCCGAAACTACTACTTATCCAAGGGGTGGTAATCAGAAAAATAAATAATTATTACGCCTCCAATGTCTGCAAATAATGTGAATTTACCCTATTGTTAAATGTAAATGTCCCCTTCTTTCAACTTTCTTCTCACCTTTTTTTCCACAAAATGAACTCCACCGGACGCATGCGCACAAGAACGAACAATTTCAGAATCCAAAAATGAGCAATACTTTTTTTTCTACATACAAGTTATTTTTTAAACATGCTTCTAATTGTTAACAGCAGAAATAACTTAATAATTAAAATGCATTTTGTGAAGAAAAAAAAGAGCTGACGTATTTTCATTCTAATTCAGCTTTACTTAACCTCCTTTTACTATACTATGTAACTTTATAAGAAAGATAATATAAGACTCGATAAAAGCGATATACAGCGTTGTTAAAGCAAATATACCATTAGGCTTAAAAGTATGGATTTCAAGCCTACATATTTAATAAAGATCCTAACAGGACTGGTTAATCTCAAACTGTTACTTTGGGATAGCAAATGAAAAAGGACTACAAGACCACCACAAATATCTAAAATCTTAGTAATGATGTCAACAAAATGTTAATCTTTATATGATAAATAAATGTAAAAATGCATCACATCAGTGGAAATTCGAAACCTTTAAAGCATTTTTTGGTAATTACTTGAGATTAGAACGTCATATCATAACATAAAATTGAACTTAGATATTATTTATACATAGTACAAAATGAAGTCCCCAGAAAGCGTCTGTATGTTGGAACCACAAAAATTCGAGAAATACTGAACGGATATTGGAGATATTTGTGCCGTCTTGAAGAGCAATAATTGGAAAAGGTTTTAGTATATTAAAATTGTAATCAAAATAAATAGGGAAGTTTTAAAATTGAGATTTTAATTTATACATGCATGTGCGAAAATCTGAGGCTTCTCATGTGTAAATAGCAAGAGCTGTGGTATGCATATGCGATACATTTCTTTGTTTACGTCTGATTTTAAACAGCGTTTCAAATCTCATTATGCCGAAAAGAAGAAAATCCAATCACGAGATGATTAACTGTGTTCTGTCTACGGATATACATTTTTACCTTCGTAACAGCCTAAATGTTTCTGAATGTGTACAGTAAAAAATTGTTTTGTAGCTATTTTTGATAATTTCTAAATATATTTATAAGTTTGTTTGATTTTGCGTAACATGCCCATGCTATATTGGGTGAAGGTTAGACTTAAGTTTAAAGTTAATTTTTCTTCTTGGATGCTATGCCACGGGCAACGCCGCGTGGATACTGCTATTAAATAAATAGTTACATTTGTCAAATGAATACAATGTTAAGTGATTTAACTTCATTGAATAAAAATCAATCCAATGAGTTGTAGTAAAATGTCCTTAAATGACAGGTAAATTTAAAAAAATTAGAATCTGACCACTAATTAATGAATCACCAAGTATGGCAAAATCACAAATGAAAAGATTTAGTATCATCATTAATGATAATCAATTTAAATAACACAGAGCATGCAAAATGACTTATCTCCGATCTCCAGGCCGTCTTTTGCGAAGAGAAAAGACAACCGTTGGCGAGACGCCCGTCCGTCGCCAACGGCGCCAAGTCATTCAGACCTCTGCGACATTCCGATGAATGAAGCTGCCGTGCGCAGTTCGGCACCTAAGTTCCCTTTGGCATGGTTTAGCGTAATTAAATGAGATCGAAAGAACGGTGTGGGGGCTTCATTTGGCAGTGGCTAATGAGTGCGGCTTAATTGCAGTTTCACGTCGAACCTATCAATTGGCAGTTACGCTCCCGAAAGGCTCACACGGACCAATTGAATGATTGGGAGAGTCCGGAATAACGAATTCTCCCCCTCTGGTGCGGCGTCGTATTTATATTAACGGCTATCACTGGAAGCTCACCAATCCTGATCTTTGAGCTCCTTCTGAAAGGGTTCTGGTCGCAGTGGGAATTGGAAAGCTAAACTAGGGGGTGGGGGTAACTGAGCTGTAGGAAATAAGGGATTCACATCCTTATCAGATCAATATGCAAAAATATTTCCACATTGGTCAACAGTTTTATACCTGGCCTATACCTATTTCATACCTCATAATAATAATCCACATTAAGAGAGTAAAAACATTTGGCATCCTTTGAATTTTTATCGGGAGGGGGGCATAGGAAACGCGAATCAATAGTCTAAAACTCTCTCTCTCTCCCTCTCCCTCTCCCCCTCTCTCCCTCTCTCCCTCCCTCTCCCTCCCTCTCCCTCCCTCTCTCTCTCTCTCTCTCTCTCTCTCGGGTGTGTCAAGTGTTGTTGTACATACATTTGCATTTATAAACTTATATACGTATATTTTATATATATTGTTGTTTCTTATGGCACTTACCATGGACACGCTCACTGAGTAGTCAGCGATTTAAGCCTAATCAGTTTCTTGTTTCAAGAAGCGCCAACTAGGGCCAAGAGTACGACTTTTGCTACTCACTCATCACATTCGCAAGCACAGCTCCCTTTTACTGGTGGAGGAAGCACAATCACAGAATTTACAGATATAACATAGAAGAAGATACATACCCGAACCGGGATGCGAACCCGGGACGGCCAGATCACGGGGAAGACGTGCCACCCCTATGCCTGGACGCCGGGATATTTTATATATACTTTGCATATGTGAAGTATACATTTTATATTGACTGTACATTGACAAGTGTTTAGTTTAATCTAGTTTAATTATATTAACGTTCCATTGAAAAGCAACACTAGGGCTATTTTGGGACGGACCTCGTAATTTTGAAACGCATTCAGATGACGAGGGTGACACCTAAGCTGGCACCCCCTCTTCCTATCACACAACAACAACGGTAGGACGTTTCCCCTGACGGATTTAACGTGTATCAGATTCTCTTACACGAGGTTTTCTTCGGTAAAATTGCACCTCGAACGTGAAATCCTACGGCCCACAAGCCGAGACCTAACCACCAGGCCACCACGACCCAGTACATTGACGCGCGATACATCTGTGGAAAAGAAAATTTTAAAAAAAATAGAAACATACTAAGTACTTTTCTTCTTTTTCATTCAACTTTCTCACATTTAACAGCATACCGATAATACGTATCTGTGTATAGAAAAATTGTGCCGACAATAATGATGTGATGTACCTTTCGTGCTACACCACATCATTATTACCTATACCTATCAAGTACCCTATTTTCGTCCAAAGATTTAATGCCGGAACCGAACGCACATTTACAATCTCTCTCTATTAAAGTCAATACTGTTTCCTTTGAAATAAGTACCAAGAATGATTGATCCATTAGTGGGAGAACATTTGCAGCCAATCAAAATTCCTGTCGTTCGAACAGAAGAAGGTGTAGTTGGGAAGAATAAAAAGAAAACGAAAAGTAAGAGAAAAAAATCATGATTTCTTTCTCTCTGAGAAGATAGGAGGGAACACATTTCTTTCCAGGGTTCGATGAGGTGACTGCGGTATTTCTTAATCTGCACCGGACATCTGCTGAATCGTCAGCCCCTCCCCTCCACCCCCTTCTGCTGGCCCTTCCATTCGAATTTCGATAGATGAGAAGTCTTCAACCAAGTGTGGAATTGATCTGCTCTTTACTCCTCATTCTCCCCATCAGACGATTGGAAAGAAAAATAAATATTTAATATATTTTTTTTTATCGTCTGCTCCGAATAAGCGATCGGATGCGGCTCTTCTGTTCGAGATTTAGCTTTCTATTATACCATTATTCTAGAAGAAGGAAGTTAAAGAAAAAATGCAGTAGTAAATTGCTTCCATTAGTACGAATTTTGGCGTGAATTCTTGAGTGTTTTTATGGCTTGGAATGAACTTTCCGGGGGAAATTTTTAACTCTTACTTAATTTTCTCGTTAGGGATTTAAATCATATCTTTGCAAACAATAAGTTACAATGTAAATGGAGATATTTATTTTTTAAAAATATCTAAAGTTGTTCCATCGCGGATTTTACATAGTTTTTTTAATTTTTTAATTTCAGAATTTTAATTAGGTTTTAAAATGGTGGTTGTATATCTTGATTATTTGTTATTGAACATTTAGAAACCCTCGTGCATCACTACGTATCACGCGGGGCTTTCAGAAGTCGACAACACATTACAAAAAGACATCTTATTCGCTTGCACAGCCCCTTTATACAGGAAGGGGGAGAACATTCAAACATATCACAGATAGAACAGATAAAGAACAACCATGCCCGAACCGGGATTCAAAACCAGGGCCGCCATTTCAAGGGGAAGACGCGACACTCCTTTGCGTGGCAGTCTGATTTCTTGATTATTGGATAAATAATCTAAATTCGGGTTCAATTATGTGTATTGGATCAGTAAACATTGAATCTGCATTTGTTAACCCTTTGACCACATTTATTTAAAAGTTGTTGGATTTGGAGTGGATTTAAATTTTTGAACATATAATGGTAATAGGTTTTAGATAAAAATTCATATATTTCAGAGGCATGCATGGCATTGAAATAATTTATAAAATTAATATTACAAACAAATTCAAACAAATGCAGAGCGTTTTGATACGTGAAATGTTCCCAAAATTTTGATGAAATTTCCTTCTTTTTATGTAAATACAGAGTTAAATTGTTGATTTTATCAAGCCACAAAATTATTAGATTCACCTCAAATGTTTCCGTAACTTCAAAAAGTACAAGATTCCATTCCAATAATTCTTGGACTAGTAAAGTTGATAACTGTTTGAACAATCCTTCTTGTTTGCCACATCCAATCCAAAATAGGTTACCGCAAAACTTCAAAATGGGAACATCATCCTAATATTCTAAACCAAGATGAAATTCTGCCTGCAAATCCCAACGCTCTTCTAAAGCATTTTGAATCGAAAAAATTCGTACAAAAATATTCTACAAATAAAAACATCTCGCTAACTTCAGTTGACTTGCACGAACTTTTGTTTAGAAAAAAAAGTCAGTGACAGTTCCCATTTTTCAAATAGACGTTTATAAATATATATCTCCACTTGACAATGAGATTAATCGATGCTTCTTTTTTTCTTTTTTGTACTCGGGCGTGTACCCCGAACAACGTCACGATTCTCCCATGACCGGGCTTCAGGCGGAGAGAAATCTTTTCCGAGGAGTGTAACTGGGTTTTTCAGTGGCACGTAAAATAATACATTTTATTCTCCCCGGAGTACAAGCGATAGAAGGCGTCCATTTCCGATCTGACGGCGGGACATTTATATCTGGCTAAGCAGATTAGAAGGATGAAGCACTCGGTCCGCTGAACTGCGTCGGATAAAACTCGGCTCTCGTGAAAAATGAAATGAAAAACGAGTCAGGGCGAAAATATGCGTGTGAATCGGTCCTAAGAAACTCGGAGATGAGTCAAGAAGAAAGTTTTGAATATAAAATCAGAAACAATATTTTTGGAAATGCTGTAAAGGTTGTGAGAAAATGCGTGAATACTTCTTTGCATAACATAAATTTATTTAAAAAAAGATTCAAATGAAATCGATGCATATTTCAAAGTATCATGCCAGAACATCATTTCTTGAAAGGCCAAGCACCACATGCTCGTGCAAGTTAAATTATCTTTTATTCGTTTTAATCGTTTCATTGAATGAGTCGCTTTAGTATCGCAAACGATCCAAAAAAAACTTTGTCTCGCATTGATTGTTTGAAAAAATATCCCATTTCCTGTTTATTTCCTTTCATATAATCACGTGCTCAAAATGACATTTTTCTAGGATTTTTTTGAGGTAGTCGTTAACTTATTTTTTAATCAGAGTTTTTGTAAATGCAACGGCAATGCATGATTAAAAGCTGATTTTTTGAGATGCTCGTGCAGGAAATAAAATTTTTATTTTTCGCCTACGTTTTTTTATTGACGCTTAAACCCTCATCCTGAAAACAACATCATGCTCTGACATGATTATAATATATTTTTTAAATTGCATTTTAATGACTTTAAAAAACTATAGAACGCCTGTATTCTACGTATGATCAACGGTTAGAATATTAGAAGGTCGAGGAATTCAATTGATATACGTGTAAACGTTCTTTTCCATTATAAGCTTGATTTAAAGTACAGAAAAACACTGTAGAAAATGAATTCAGGCTGAAATTGTTACGTTTTAACATAAATAATAATATTCTCGCAAAAGAGATTAAAAAACGGAAATTTCATTGTGTTTATAATTACTATTAATTATAACAATATTAACAGTTTATTTGGTAATTTTCTTGTACTGCTACCGCTTTGTAATAACAAGCATTGGAAATTGTCTTTTTCTCGTATATACTCTGTAATCATATATGCCTCACATAGAATTGGCATACAATAGTTACAAAATATTAATATTTGGTGCGAATTTATCAATTATACTGAATCTATTGTTTCATCTTTGCGAGTTATTTGGCGATTAATTCCTGGCATTCAAACAATAATATCCAAAAATTGAATTTTTCTTTAGATGCATTTTTTCTAACCAATTGAAACACAAATTTTTAAAAAAACTACACTTTTTGTCAAAAAATCAAAACCAAATTTGATATTTTTATGTCATTACGCCTTAAGTACATACAAACGGATCAATTCCAATCAGTTAAAAGTACAGTCAAATCATATTTTATTGAATTTGGCTCAGCATTTAATAAATCACTAGAATATATTATTTAGCATATCTTTAAAGAGTTTCTGGGTCAAAATTCTAATTTAATTAATTTTTTTTATTGAATTCGACGTAACGCTTTTGTTATACTGCTCTTGCATAAATGATTTCTTTGCTCCGAAGTGAATTCCCGTTTGTTTGTTTTTAATAATACCTAAACTTAATGCTGTATTAGTAGTAATGTATTTGTTCAAGTTTTATTAGGCATAATATTTAGGTTTACATCAATTGTTTTAATTACTACAAAGTGGAAATTTGTCTTCCTGCATTTTATCCCTTAATTTGTAATATCCAAATCTGCTGCCTGCGCTGAATCGTCATACTTTAAATTCAGAATCTATAACTAAACGGTAGTAGACTTCATGGTAGTAGATTTAATTCGAAAAAAAATAACGCATATATACATTATATTTTATCAGTTCTTAATTGAATATGCATGATAAAATATTCCTGTACCAGCCAGTATCATTTAATTAGATAATAAAAAAAACCGCTACAGTTCAGAGTTATTTTTTATCAAGTCAGAACACATTGTTTTTGGGATGAGGTTTTTGGCGTCAACAAAAATGAGTGTTCATTGAATTAAAATTTTATAATCTGCATGATTATCTCAAAAAATCAGCTTTTAATGACGTGTTGCCATCGCATTTACCAAAGCTCTGATTAAAAGAAAATAAGTTAAGCACTACAGCAAATAAGACCTAGCAAATTATCATTTTCAGCACGTGATTATATGAAATGAAATAAATAGGAAAAGTGATATTTTTTTGAAACAATAAATGCGAGACAAAGTTTTGGGGTCGTTTGCTTTACTAAAGTGACTCATTCAAATGAAACCATTAAAATGAATAAAAATATAATTTAACTCGCACGAGCACGTAGTGCTTGGCCGTTCAAGAAATGATGTTCTGACATGATACATTGAAATAGGCATAGCTGACTTCAATTTAATCTTTTTATTTGTTTTTACTTTAGTTTGTTTATAAGTATATATAGTTTCAGATTCCTTTTATTTCCTAATTAGTAATAGTGTAAAAATGTAATTAATCTAATAACTAGAATTTTAGTCCTAAAATATCGAAATAGCTTACAGATATTTATAATAGATAAGATTAAAAATTTTCCAAAGAAAACTGGTACTAAAATCCGACCTTTTCAAACATTGAAAAAGTCAAATTAAATAAAATAATCCAAGAAAATTTAAAATCATCAATTCTGATAATATGATCATTCCAGTTGGATCGAAATATTCAAAGCTCTAGATGAATTGCCCATCTATACGAATAGATCCCCTGTCGATAAATCTCCTCTTTCGACTGATAAAATAATCGGATAGCCAACCGATAAAATATAATGCCACCATGAAAATGGGAGATACCAATCGGACAGCAGGAACAGAGGCGACATGCAGGATACTGAATGGGCGGAAATTCCCACGCCTGGAGGGATAGCTGCCACTTGCAGGAGGATGTGTTGATCGTCCATCGAGTCAACCCTCCAAATGATATTGTATGCCCCATTTGTTTGAACTACAACATCTGAATCAGATTCCTTTCATGCCTCACTTCGATTCGATGAAAGCCTCGTCGTATCGGAATCGTCAAATTACAATTGATAATTCGACGTTAAACATAATCCAAAGGTGCGTTTTTCAATTTTACGAACCGAAAATATTTCCAGAAAGTGCTGAATTGTTAAGCTTATAGTATAAATTTACGAAGTAAAGTATAAATCAAATTTATTAAAATTCTCTTAACATTTGACTGGTGCATCTAAAGTCACATCGGATTTCAATCATATTTTAGGCTCAAAAGAAATAATTATATATTTTTTTTATTTATGATCTCATTATAATTATTTTATCACCAAGCTATCTGTAAAATTCTGCCAATATTATTTGAATAAAAATTATATGTGTTTTAAGGCTATAGTATGCTTTCACTCAATGTTACCGTATTTACATAGTTAATAAACTAGTGCACTCAAATTAAGCGTATGTTTTTAAAATGTAAGATATTTAGTAAACAAAAATCGT
Organism: Argiope argentata; assembly: GCA_026289955.1. Classification (NCBI taxonomy): domain Eukaryota; kingdom Metazoa; phylum Arthropoda; class Arachnida; order Araneae; family Araneidae; genus Argiope; species Argiope argentata. Next base: position 2,867,674 of record JAOUZG010037017.1, read on the forward strand.
TAAACATATTACAAAATCAAATTATTGATGGTCTATAAATAGTTAAAACAGGCATTTAAATTATATCTGACTAACACAATTACTATGTATTTGTTTTTCACAATTTTATACCAAAAAAATATCTGATGAATGTTTATAAATGTGTTCATTTAAGAGAATAATCATGACATCTATGTAATAGAAAAAAAAAATTCTAGTTTTATTATTCTCAAAATTAGCATCCTGGGTTAAAATTGCAAAGGATGTTATCATTAAGAATATGAATGCCAATCTCTGTATGTGAAAATATATAAATTTTTAGAAACATGAAAACATTTTAATTTATTATAAATAAGTAGTATTAATGGCAGTTTATCTCGAGACAGAGTATGACAAAGCATGAAATTGTAATTTAAAAAAAAAAAACAAACTTTTTAAAACACAGAGTTCCATTGCTATGAACATAAGAGGCATTGGGAACTCAATTGCTGCTAGCTTTGAAATAAAAATCTTCTTTAAATTATAAACATGAAAAAAATGAAACATGACATGCTTTAAGTATATATTTTATCCAAATGATTTTCGAGGTTGTGTTAGTAGGTATGGCTTAGTAGTTAGAATGAATTATTGTCCTCAAAAGATATAATTGAATACATTTTAAGCTTTAAGTTCAAATCCGATATCTCTTCTTAAAATCTTTGTCATCAACTGTTAGTTACTTCTCCTACCTAATCTTAAGATTTAATTACGTATCGAGAAGGAGAATGGAAAATTACAAGGAAATTCGCTTTCTATTTAGCCACTTAATATTGTGATTCTGTCATATGTTTATAAATATTTATATTAATTGTAATTACTTAATAAAAAAATAACTAAAATAATTTTTTTTTGTTGAACTAAGTAGGAATTGACTTTTAAATTTAATTTTTTATATTACTTGTTTATTATGCAATCCATAATTCCTGATTCCTAGTATATAATCATCTTATTTTAATGAATAACCCCGATTTCCAGAAGTAATTTCTTGCACTAGATTTCATTAATGTCAATAAGTACTTGAATTTTTATTAAAATGCAGAAAAAATTGGTCATCTTCTGGCATCAAATTTTCTTGCAAAAAACTTTCTCAAACCTCCTTCTCCCCGTACCTTCGGCAACATAACCCACACAAAATCCATTTCTTTCACAACAATGTGACGCATGTATTTCACATATGCACACACAAAAATTGCCAATTCGTGCCCAGCTGAAACGATTGTCAACACTTCTCGCTTCCATTTGCGTATGCCGACGTCTTTACGTACGTAAACGGAGACACCGAGTAGGCAAATCACATCGCTTCTTGAACACATGTCAATAAGCAGCCGACAATCAGAAAACAGGATTTCTAGAAGTTCTCGAGAACAAACAATCCCATGTCAAGACACCTTTTTGTTTTGTTTTTTTGCAGAATGCCCCTGTAATGCTCGAAGTTTTTCTAAATTTTTTTTTCCAAAGATGAGGATATTTTTGTTAAGTTATCTGTTTTGTTAATTAAAACTCTTATACTATCTGTAAACAGAGAATATATAATGAAAGAAATTACTCCAAACACCCAATAGAACATATCATTGGACTTAAAAGTATTTAATTTCGTAAATAAAAGAGGGACCAATACAGATATACACATTTTGTGACATAAGGAAAGGGATATAATTAACCTCCTCCCTTCAACCTCAATTTAGTTTTGCACTTCACCACATTTTTATATTAGGTTGTGGAAGAAGAAATCCATTATTATTTTACAACCATCTACTGAGAAAATAATGGATTTCTTTTTCCATTATTTTGCAAAATTCCATATGGAAAGAAGTCCATTATTTTCTCGGTAGATGGCTGTGAAATAATAAAGGATTTCTTTTTCCAGAACCCAATATTTAACCAGCATGCTAATGATTTAAGTAAAAATTTTATTTTAATAGCTTTATGATAAAGTTAGAATAAAGGGTAAAGTCCTTTGTAGACCTGTAAATTAAAAATGGATCTAGTATATTCAGGTAAGAAAAGTAAACCTTTAATAAAGTGACTAAGCTGAATTTATTGAAAAGTAAAGTATTCTTATCAGTGAATAAGGAAGTTACATAAAAAAAACTCAAAAAATAAAGTAGAACAGACAAAAAGTCTTATAAGAAAAAGGCACCTTATACAATAATAAAAAAATGGTAAAATTATCTGTCTTTTTCGTTATTATCATATAGTTTTTCCGAGCTAAGTAACAGCGCGTGAAATTTAAGCAATTAAAACAATAATAATAATAATTTTTTAAAAATCTGAAAGGCACACTCGAACAGATGTTCTGAGAATACATTTTTCATTTTTAAGGACGAACCTTTCTTTAATCCCTGAAAACTCAATTTTAACCGCAAATACCTCTGCCAGTTTTACAAATAATTCCATGAAATTTTGGTTTGGTTTTAGTGAGCAATTAAAACTCTAATACATTATTAAAAAATTCACATATTTTAATTTAAAAATTTCATCCGATATGTATTAACAGCGAAGTGAGTCATGTTTGGAAACTAGGCTATCAATTTTTTTAAACGTTTTCCCTTTGGACCTCTTCATCAAACTCTCTTAAGGTAATAGAAAAATTGCTATTAAGAGTAGGTAATAAGTGCCTCACAAAGAAAGTGTCGGAGTTTTAACTAAAGTTTGAAACAAAAATTAACTTTAACGAACTTAGATGACTTTGAGAATCTTATAGTTACGCAAAAAAATATTACCAAATTTAAAATTCTAAAAAAAAATTCAATCATATCAATTTTATTTTAAAGCAATTTTTGTTTATAATTTTATTAAGTTGTTTAAACATTTAGTATATAATACACCCCTTTTATAGTGTGCGTGCTCAAATAATCACATTTACTCATGCGTGCTTCGATAATATTAAGGTATCCAAACACATTAAAAAAGTCTATTTTTTCCAAAAATTACATTTTTTTTTTAAAAAAAAAAAAGTTCCTTTATTGTATAGATTAAGCTTTGGGCTATCCAAAACAGGTTTATTTTTATCTCTATGTTAATTAGAAGACAAGTTATTAATATTTTTGTAATGATCGGTAAACCGAAAGTTAACATTTAAATAACCGGAAGTACCGATTTAAACGGACAAAACATTAAAAATTTGCATAAAAATACATTTAGTTTTAAATATGGAACATTTTATGCATTGCAAAAAATGTTCACAAATGCCACTGAGAGTTCCAATGGTGTTTTGTAGAAATTGCCTAAACATGTCTTTGTTGAACTGTGAACCCTCAGGTTATGACTGTTGCTTTTGAGATGAGGTTTTTGGCGTCAACAAAATCCGTTGGCAAAAATTTAAATTTTATTATCTCTACGAGAATCTCAAAAAATCAGCTTTTAATAACGTGTTGACATCCCATTTACAAAAGCTCTGATTTAAAAAAAATTAATGATTACAGCAAATAAAACCTAGAAAAATGTCATTTTGAGCCAGTGATTATATGAAATTAAATAAATGGAAAATGTGATATTTTTTAAACAATAAATGCGAGACAAAGTTTTTTAGATCGTTTGCAATATTAGAGTGACTCATTAAATGAAAGAATTAAAATGAATAAAAAATATGATTTAACTTGCACGAGCACGTGGTGCTTGGCCGTTCAAGAAATGATGTTCTGACATGATACATTGAAATATGCACATCAGATTCCATTTTTTAAATTTTTATTTGTATTAATTTTAATTCTTTAAGTATTTATACAGTAGACAACAGCTAATCAAGATACAAGTTTAATACAAAAGTTTATTATATTCACTGATTTTCAGATCTGAATTAGGCGTATCCCTGAAAATTTTCTTATTTCAAGAACGAGTCTTAAATCAGAAAAGTTTGCTGAGACAGAAATTAGAAAAAGAGGTGTATAAAACTGGACAAGGGTTCATCCACTGTCCGTGTAAAAACGATTGTTTTTCAAAGAGATGTTTCAGTATGGAAAATGGTTTTCTTTTTGTTAATTCTAAGTATCACCGCCGTTTGCCTGGTCGAAATAATTTATAGTAACGTCACTGTGTTAAACAATATCCATTATTTCTTTCCTCAAACATGTTTTACTAAGTATAGTTTAATTATTAAGTGTTATTACTAATTTTGGACAGATACAAATAATATTGCTTAACAAATCAGTCAAAACAAGAATAAAACTGGTTCTCCATAGCGTTGCTTGTTGGAATGAGTTTTACCTAATTAAATCGTGTTGACTGATTTCAGGTTTTCACTTTAAAATTTATTTATATAATTATGGCCCATCTCAAAGCAACCTCGTAATTTTTGAGCTATGATTACATAACAAAAACTATATTTGAAATTAAAAATATATTTTTTGACTCACATAAGCTTTAACTTAGCTCATTTTTAACTATTATTTGAGTTTGACTTTCGTTACCTAAAGAAAATGCTTCATTTTTAATCAGGAAGTAGTTAGTTACTTTCCAAATAAGATATTCCTTAATAAAAGGAAAATAATTCACAATAATTAAGAATTCTGTTTAATTATTAAATAGAACTAATTCGAAATCAGAGCTCAGAGAGTGAAAAATTCATTTTAACCGTAACCGACCCCTTTCCTCCTTGCGCAGACTCTTGAAATCTGGGGCCAGACTATAACGATCTTGCGACAGAATGTCTCTCTGGATCAAAGAAGACTGTAAAATTCTCGACAACCCCGTCTGTGAAACAGAGCAATTGGTCGTCTTTCAAACACTTCAAGTCCACGTGTCCAGTTTAAACAGCCGTTAAATTAAGTAACAGCAAATTAGATACGGGAGAGGGTCGCAGTTAAACGCGGAATTGTCCGACGCCTGTCCTTAACCGCCGCAATTGTCCGCTGAGGACTTTAAAAAATAATTCCCCTTAGGGGAATTTTAGCGAAAAGAATTCAGGAAGACCATTCTGACTTAAGAAACTCTCGGACCTCTAAATTAGTTAAAGAATATCAGAATTAAAAACGGAATAGACGAGCGCATGGCAAGGGCATACCCATCCATTTAATTGAGTATCAAGGCTTGTGTAGAATAGAACGCAATTCCTTTGGAATAGTTTAGTAAAGGAGAAATAGAATACAAATTTCATTTCGGAATTAACTGCCATACCCTTATATTATAAAAGAAGTGAGAGGGAAATGTTAATTTAAAATTATTTCACTTTCCTATTTATAAAAAATTACCAACAGGAAAGCAATTTATTTATATAAAACAATTTATTATTATTTATATAAAACAATCTTAAACAATTTATTTATATAAAAATAACTTTTTATATAAGTAAATTGTTTTAGAATTTTTCAATTAATTTCTTTTCATTTCAGACGATAATTGAAAACTTTTTTTCATTTCAGACGACAATAGAAAACTGTCTACTTTTATTTCGTTTTGAACAAAAGTTAT
>JAOUZG010037017.1:2882247-2902455 GCA_026289955.1 Argiope argentata
TGTGTGTGTGTGTGTGTGTGTGTGTGTGTGTGTGTGTGTGCGTTCCCAACCTGGGGTTGTTGTGTGGTTTGAAAAACTTTTATTAGCCTATGAATAAACAATTGAGCTTATTTATAAACTAATTTTTTATTACTATCATTGAAAACCTTTCTCAATTCTTAAACTTCACAAAGTTTTAGTTTTGTATATTCGGATATAAATTACATGCTTTATCATTTCCATGAATCGTTGCTTTTTTTAGTGAGGACAAAGTAAAATACTTCAAGAATTCAAATCGAGTCTTTTAATTTATTAAATTGGTCATTGAGAAATCCATTTATTTTAATAAATAAAATTAATTTAATTGATTAAATAATTGTCAAATCAGAGTAATTCATTTTGGTCTGAAATAAGAATATCTAGGTTTTTGTTACTTAAAAATAATTAGAACTTCTGCCAACTTTCTTTGCGGAATTACAGGAATGCCAGTAACTCAAAACAATAGTAATTAACTTGCGACTAATTTGGTTATTAAATGAAAAGCAACTTTATTTAATAAAGTCACCTTTATTCCCTAGCTTTATTCATCCAGATTGTTGACTTTTTAAGTTATTTAGCAATTAATAAGCAATGTTTTTTTTTTCAGTTTTACCTGGTTATTTTAAACAGTATTACTATCGAAAAACATGAATTTCTATCAATCGTTACCCTTTTACCGCAGGTTATGCTTGTTTTCGAGCTTAGGGAAAATGTTTATTATACCTTTCTTTCTCTGACTAAATGTTTTTGCTCATGTTGACAAGGCGAGCCCACTCCCGAGCATTTTTAGAAATATTTTGCTGATCCATTACTAACAAACCTTTGAATGAAGTGCAATGGTAAGAATTTTCTGGACATTCTGAAGCTTTCGAATGTTTACATTTGACTGTTGCCATTCAATAATAAGTAATACGAGATTTCTCTGCTTTGGACATTTGTGTTTTATATGTTTATTATGCTTCTGAAGTTATTGTGAGAGAGCAATTAATATCAGAGCTGAAAAAAATTTACCAAAGGTATTTAAAAATTCATGAATTAAGTGATAAGTATATTCCCACAGCCTTGGATAGATGTTTAAAAAATACATATTGTCCGCTTGGACGCTGCCTGAATCCTTTTTGCTTGTTGTTATTAAACATAAAAGAATATATATCAATCCTTATTTATTATAAGAAATATTTATTAGTGTCGATATTTAACCAATAAAATCGACTCGTCTATAATGGGTCCCGATCAGAGAGACAAACACAATTTTGTGATTAAATCAAATGAAAAGAGCTGAACATGTGACCTGTGCACCTTATTAAAAAGATGGCAAACTGTGAAGAATTTTATATTATTTTGCTTATTAATTGAAATTCTTTGGTATCTTTCAAAAAAATTACTCAATCCAATCTAAGATAAATTAATGTATATAGACTATTTTTACAATCTGACTCGGTTAGATTAACCTTCTAGGTCATTTTTAATACATCCGAAATTTGCAAACAACTAAGTAGAGAAAAAGAACATTGCTCCTCAAGTTTAATGGAAACTGGTTTAGTTAAACAATATGGCTTCCAAATGGTCCCCGTACCTTCTAGGATCTTATTTGAGACTTATAACACATACCGTTCTCTGTCTGATTGACCTTGAATTAAAATCGTCTGCAATGCCAATTTATTTCCTGGGACAGCCATCATAAAGTAACTTCCCGCCGCTGAAAGCGAGGAATTCCTGAGCCCTGAATTTCCATACATATTTCTCAAGCAAACATTCGAAACGAAGATATCCACATCCCCCCGCATCCAGCGGTAAAATTCCAGCTCACAGCCATTCTTCTCTGCAGTGATGCACTCATTTGTCTCAAATGCCTTCTCCGGAGCTGTCGAAGTGCCAGAATCGAAAACCCCCGCCTCGGGACATCCGAGGGAGGACGCAATTTCTCATTAATGCCGGAGCTTCTCTGTCCGCCGGAATTATGAGTCCCGCTCTCTTCTGCAATTAACACGCGTCCCTAATAAGTCATTTCTGCCTCGAGAAGAATTCCATCCCCTCCCTCCCTTTTAGATAGGGGGGGGGGGTCGTAATTAGATTCGTTCGCTCATATTCTCGCTTTTCGCGCGTGCATTCTGGTAATAGAATCGCAAAAAGGATCAATGCGAAAGATTATCCGGTATTGTTACTAAATATAAATTTGAGGTTTGATGGATGCAGTGGCTGAAACACTTGTTGCAAAAGGAGGTCGAATATTATGCTTTTGCTTAGTATGATTTTCTCACGCCGATTCTATCGATATTATCGATATTCCATTCTCTATCACAAATTGTAACAGATTATAATTTAGAAAATCCTAGACTGATGGTTAGAACATCTTCGGGATTTTAGATCTTTAGACTTAATGTCAGATTTCCCAGATAATTCGAGTATGCGCATATAATATTGATATTGTCATGGTAAAACATATTGAAGTTAGTATGGTTTAAAAACTTGAATTGGAGATTAACTAAAATGATGCGCCCTCTTGTGCCTTAAGGAAAATTGTAGGTTTTAATTCCTTTTTCCTTCATTAAAGATGCTGCTTTCTGGTTAAGGGCTCCAATTGCTTCTTAGAACTCTATGCAATAAGCGCTCGTTATGGGCTCCATTTTGTAGCCTTTCTACACTCTCAAAAATTTGATAGGTTAATTTTACCTTATTTTACCTGACAGTATCCAATCGTGGAGGTATATTTATTGCTTCTCCATCATTGGTAATAAGAGTTTGAAATATTAATGAAACTGCAATATTGAAAACAAATATCTTTTAGAAATCAAGTTGCGCTACTTTCATTAACAACCCGCAAACACATTAATCAACGAAAAAATTGAGTCTGAAATAAACTTCATGATTAGAGATTCATTTTTCTTGTGTATATAATTTGCTAGAGATTCATTTTTGGGGATTGATGGATCACTGCACCAGAACAGAACAGAACGCCGTCCCGTTCGTACCCCCGTATCTGTGACCATTCTGGTCACTTCACGGTTTGGTGGGCATGTTACAAGAATTTTATTTTAAGTAAGAAAAAAATAAGAAAAAAACCATTTACAAGAATATAAGATATGATAATGAGAAAAGTTCACAGAGATTTTCTTCTTTGAAAAATGGTTTGACACTATTATAGGCTGAAATATAACATGAGTTATGATGTACATACATTCTGTGTACATTTAATTTTTTTATGACACACTAGATGAGGTTTCAGGTTTTAAAAGGAGACAGAAAATAATTTGACTAGTTGGAACGAAGGGAACTCTGCTTGATTGAAGAGTATAATAGGAAACTGCTTGTTTTTATCGTCAGTCTTTGTGAGTATGAGACCTGTTGAGGACTAGGAATATGTGAGTAAATTTCTATTTCAACTAATAAATTTAATTATGCTATGGATTTTTTGCCTGGATAGACGGTTGCTGGCGACTCTTCTCAGCCCATCCAGTTCTTGGATCACTGCAGCACCAGATTACGATTATCAGATGCTAATTTATATCATAGGTAGTCAAAACCCCCAAATTAGGATAATATTAAATGTTTGAGCAATGAAATATTGGCTCAGATAACCTCCAAGTAATCTTACCAAGATTTCAACCACCACATTCATTTTTTAAGCGTTATCACAGTTTCAAAAATGATATAATAAACTTGAACATCTAATTGTCGAATTTTAACCAATGAATAATAAATTTCTAAAAACAGAAGAAAAAAATATTTAAAGAAATTAAACTGTTTGCACTTTTAAGAGGCGCTTACTTGGTATTTCAGTAATGCTAATTTACGTATCAAATGATGAGAATGGAGGCAAATAATGTGCTCATGTGCAAATCAATATCAGCACACGCTGGAATGTTTCATTAGCGCTCGACTTGCCCTCTCGAATGTGGCATTCGGAGATGTGAACGACCCGGATTACAATCCCCAGTCGACCGATCATATTGCCGGATTTTGGACTATCCGGTAAAGCTCGGTCAAGTGCTGATAGCAACCTCCCGATATCGAGCACGCCCAGTGGACCATAAAGGCACTCGTATTGGGAAATTCAAACATTAAATTGCTGTATGATGTAAATTGAGTTCAAGATACTATTATTAAGGAACGCCATTAGTATTTAAGGATGAAATGAATTCAGCTTTCTGGATTCATCGTTAATGTAGGTTAAATTACTATTTTATCCCCTGTTAATATAGATTTTATTAGAGTCAATTATTTATCCACTCTGATTGCATCGTATTTAAATAAAGTTTAGGCAATCCAAGATCATAAATCAATGATTGAGAAGCTAAGTTCATTGAATGAAAACAAGCTAAACCAAACATTTGACGAGTTAAAAAGAAGAAAATTTCGCTACAATAAATGATATCTTCAGATTGAATATCTTCTTACAATAAGTAACTCAATTTAACCGTTATATCAGTGATTAACCCTTTACTGCATGAATTAATAGAGCGTTGAAAAAAATTGTTTCACGGCAGAAATGGCTTTTTTTAATTATCAATAAGACATATTAAAAGAAAAATAATTAAAAAGGTGTTTTTTATGGAACTATATATGAGCTCGTGTGCACTGAGACAAAACCCATTATTAATTGAAAAGAGAAAAATCATTATCCGTCAAGAAAGATGAGTATACCGACTCCACGAAAATAGTTTTTTTTATCAAAAAGTTCTTACGTTTTACTCTGTTATCGGTTTTTGAAAATGAATCACTCGCACTTCAATTCTGCTTTTTCACCCACTTGCACAAAAGTGAGGTTATTTCGAAATGTCACAAAATCGTGGGCATTTTTTACGTTTTATTATTGTTAAATATATATTTTATAGATTAAAATAGTTTGAATTATTTTATTATATTTATTTTGGAAATAAAATGGAATCAAACCTACAATACCATATATGGGCCTATATGCGGTAAAGAGTTAAATAACTGTCAATTGCCAAGTGAAATTTTTTAATGATACAGAGCCCTCATATTGAACTACTATCAATCCTAATTGAATTGAATAAATCGGTTGAGGGTGTTTAGAATTAAACTAAACTCAAGTAATATATCAATTACTTTTAATTAAGATTATGCAGAATAATATAAAACAACTAATATTAAGAATCATAAATAAATATTCTAGAAATGACAATGAAAGGCAATATGGTAGTAAAATGAAAATATCAAAGCTGAAACTGATTCTATGAAAGATTTTTTCCTCGCCCTAGATTAAATTTCGTCACTTATAGTGATAAAGGAAATGTATCAAGAATTCTATTTAAATCCATTAGGTACACCTTCATGTCATCAATAGAGAGAACGCCGTCTTATACGATTTGGTGGGCATGTTAAGGGAATTTTATTTTAGGTAATAAAATATTTACGGTAAGAAAAAAATAATAAATCTATTTACAGAATTTATAAGAATATGAGATATGATAATGAGAAAAGTTTACAGAGATTTTCTTCTTTGAAAAATGGTTTGACACTATTATAAAGCTGAAATATAACATGAGTTATGATGTACACACATTCTGTGTTCATTTAATTTTTTTATGGCGCACTAGGTGACGTTGCAGGTATTGAAAGGAGACAGAAAATAATTTGTCTAATTGGAGTTAAGGGAAACTCTGCTTGATTAAAGTGTATAATAAGAAACTGCTTATTTTTTATCCTCAGTCTTTGTGCGTATGAGACTTGTTGAAGACTAGGAAGATGAGAATAGATTTCCATTTTTACTTATATATTCAATTTGAAAATTTAATAATTTGAATTATTAATTAATTAATTATTAATTTGAAAAAATGGTTTGACACTATTATAGGCTGAAATATGACATGAGTCATGTCATCAACAGAGAATGCTCTCCAAAGCCTTTGTGCTTTTTGCTCTAGAGACTTGGTATCAGCTGGAATTATGAAAAGTCGAAAACAAATGGACTTTAAACAAATAGAATTTCAATATTAGACCATTTATACTGTTAGCGACGATATACAGTGGATAAAACAATTGCATTGTGTAACATAGCATCTGTGTGGATACTTGAAAATCCATCAGTAGTAAGATACTGCTTACTACAGGGTACAATATTCAAGCAATGTTTGAATTCACATTGTAGGAGATTGCGTGTTTGGACCACATTAATTAACAACAGGGTTTGACGGACGGACATCGATTATTCTCGTAACAAGTGTTATCAAAATTGTTAATCTGACATGTAAACTCTAACTTGATGATCAGCAACATCTGGGGGCTTTTCCTTTCCGCTGCTTTGGTTATAACTATTCATGTTACGGTCAGACGCTGCGTTTGTCAGTAATGTAAAAATGAACTGATTGATTAAGCCAATCGATTGGAGATGTGACAAGCTGAGAGAATGTTGGTCTTACTAACAAAATTAGAATATAACACTATTTTTTTTCTTGATATTTCTTCCTGGAAAACATATTTCCATTAAATTATCGTCTACTGTGAATTCAGTCTTATAAATTCAAGATACTCTGTACAGAATGTAAATTAATTGAAATAACTATCTTTTGATCTTGTCGTTAGCACTTATGAAGCAGGTATCTTAAAATTTATACCATCCTATCATTTGGATAAAGAATATCTAACATCAAAGGAAGATTCACTTAGATAATATTCAAATAACTACTTCATTTTAAGAATCCTAAAATAGGAGAATCATAAAAACCTAATTCACAATAGTAGAGAAATTCTATTCACATTTCACATCTTTATGACTAGTTTTTAACTCAAAACTTTTGATTAAAAATGTATCTTTAACTGATAAGAATACTAATAAAAGCATGCTTTAAATTTTGTTATGTTACTGACAATTTTTACTTCTTTTTTTACACAAATAGATACATTTATTTACTAAAGATAGTAAATAAGTTAATTTTTATTATATTTTACACGGGAAAGAATGATCATGATCGAAAATGATTACCGGTACTTATCCTCCATATTTTAATGGTCCTTTTCAAAATTCTCATCATTACTGGTTAATCATTCTATCTATTATAATTTTTCTAGCCTTAGAACGCATATAGAAAAGTATTTTTGACAAGGTATTTCAAATTTTCTTCGCAGATTTAACCACTCTCTATTGATAAGAATTCTTACATTAGAAATGTTTCTTCAAATTCAGGAAAAAAAAAAGATCGTTTAATGCTAATTCAGGGTTATAAAGATTTTTGAAAAAACGAGACGTAGATTTTGGTATCAAAACAAAGGCTGGTCTCGAAACCTGCTTCATGTAAACACGTTCCATGAGCAGTTATTCTGTGAGCAACACGTCGATGGTACTCAAGTAAATATCCAGTTTTCCTGATACGGTTTTTATAACGTGATTAGACTATCTTCTTCTAAATAGTTAATAGTAGAGATGCTTATTTCCTTTATGAAATTGATTGTCTTCCTTTTTTAAATATTTCAATGATCTTTTATCTAAACTATGAAGAAGATAAGATTTCCCACAAGTTCCAACTGATGTTCTAATGCAAAAATAAAATTTCAATTCATTGTATTGTTTGTCAAGTGGCGCACATATTTTTCGACGAAAGTGAAATTGAAACACACACTGGCCATCTATTTTTCATCTATACCGCCACACATTTTGTATTAATTTAATCTTTCTTGGTTTCAATTAATAATCTTCAAAAATATATGATAATTCTTTAACTGAACAATTCTAGTATAAAAGCTCATGCTAGGTATATTTGCAAGATTGTTTTCTTCCAATGCCTCCCGTCTTTTTATGAAGACGCATGCGAAATTCGTTAGCCCTCTTATAATCAGTTATGGCTGTAAGCAATTTTAAATAGGTAAACTTTAATTTCTTATGATACAGTTTCCAATTAAGAATAATATTACCGCTACCAAAAGGTTTTTCGACTTACAATTTATTTCTCAAAAGAACTTATTTAATTCTCAATATGTATAACAAAAATGCAGCCACGTCTTTAACAGAAAAAAACAAATAATCATTAAACATAAAAATAAAATATTCATTCTTTCATTAAATAAAAATGGCATTTCATTAATTATAGTCTCTCTCGATTTAGTCTGTTGCTTTGAAATATTTATTTCAGAATTTTAGCCGTTTGCTTAAAGTAAATCCATTTAAAAATAATCGAAATAAGGAAGGAAACATTCATTAATTACTTAAGATCAAAATAAACAATTTAATCCATACGACGACTCTCTGCCCCGGAGCTGCAGCTCCACTTCATTCTTCAATCATACTAATGAATCCTTAAAAACACAGCACAATGCGTGACTCTGAAATTGGACTCTTCTTCTTCAATTTCCTTCGTTAAAAAAATGACCTCTTTCATTTAAACTTATTGCAATTAATTTCTCGAATATTTAGAAAACATTTTCAACTCAGAGTCGTGTTTTTTATGTAATTAGTTTTATCTATTTGTAAACTTTAATAAAAGTTAAGTCATGATTGTCACTAAAAGGAAATCACTTTGGGCAAATAAAAGTTAGTCATTCTCATTTCAAGCGATATTTTTCGTTATTATATAATTTTAAAATGATAACAAGTTGGATAATAAAATAAAAATATTTGTATAAGCATTCATTAATTGGTGTACAATAAAATAAAGATTTTTGGTACTTACTTATTATACCGCCTTCTCCAATAATCGCCAATGGTTTACTAACTTTTTGGTGACGGATTTAAATTTGGCGATAAAGATCAATGGATTACACTATTCCCGGATTGCCATAATTGGCAATTTAGCAACTCATTGGCGATCACTTCAAATTTGGCGATAAAGTTGGACGGTATAATACGGAAGTACCCGATTTTTATCAAAAATTATAGAAGTTAAAACTATCATTAGAGCATGAATCATTGATATAAATTCTCAACTTGAAATGGAATATCTATTACTCTTATTTAAAGTTATTACTCATTTTAAATTTTTATTGAATGTTTCTGTTTAATGTTTTTATTGAATGTTCTGAATATTTTTATGGTATTCATAATTGATGTTAAAACGAGTATAGGAGGACTCCACGCCCTTAAGGAAATTTATTTCCAAGGGTAACAGTAGTAAGGAAGAAAACGATGGTTTAGTAAGAATATTACATGGCAAGATAGTGGTCCTTTGAAAATTCAATAATGCATTACATTTACTGAAATTTGAAATAAAAAATTAAAAAGAGAAGAACAAAAAAAGGAAAAATAATAAAGGAGAAAAAATATTCGACGTAGTTTAACTCTTTTTGGTCTTTCATTTAAAAGCTTTTAGTTTCTCGTGCTTTTTACTTTGTTACGGCTTTCCTCAATTTTTCTTATTTTTTTAATCCTTTTTTCCCTTTTAGTACTATAATAAAAGGGCTTATATGTATAAATACTTTTAAATTTTTTTTTCCATTTTTTCTCCCCTTTAAATTTTTATATTTCCAGATTTATTATTAATAACAGACTTTGAAGAAAACATATGGTAGCCATTTGGCTCGCCAGCAGTTTTAGTTATATTCAAGTTCTTGATTCCCTCAAGAAAATATTTTAAAGCACCGAAAAATTTTATTTCGAAAGCCAATATTTTATTTCATGAGACAGCCATCTGAGTTACAGCTGCCAAATTCGTCGTATCTCTAGCTTGGATTGTGAAAATGTACACCTAGGAACAATCCTTTTTTTTAAATTTAATTATAATATTGCAGATCGGAGATACAAGCTGAATTTTTTCACCCACGTGGAAAATATTACAAAAAATTTCATTTTAATTATCGTTTGAAAAACATTTTTTTAAAAATATCTTTTTAATTATACTAATTCAATAATCTTACACATTTTTGCTGCATTTTTGAATTTTTTAAAAAAATTTATTTCTAATTCCAAATATTAAATTATATTGTTGTCTAAAACTTCAAACGTTTTTCATTGTCCCATCAAATGTTACACCGCGTGATTTTATTCCATTGTTGAAAGCTAAGAAGGAAGTATTATGATTAATATCGTTAATAAAACAAATAAAAACTGAAGTTACAATATTTAGAAATTTAGAACCCAGATGAACCAATATTTGCATATATCTATAAGAGCGAGATGTTATGAAACGGTTTCCATTAGAAAAAAAAGACAATTACAGAACTAAACAAACGCAAATAAGACAATTAAAATAACAAAGCCTTAATGTCAGATAATTTAAAGACATCAGGGATAAGAAGTTGTATCTGTTCTACTTATGAGAAATTGAATATAATCGACATTCTCGACAATCAAGATTTGAGAAAAAAATACTTACTAGAATTCAGTTAACAATTCAAAACAACTTGTATGATAAACTTCATCGTGTGAGCCATTAGTTGAGCGGAAAATATTCTCTTCCCGATTTTTCCTCCAGACGTTGTGAAGCCTTTGCAGAATAATGGTAACTTTTTCTGTGGTAATTCCCTTTCTTAATTCTTCAATGGTGTCAAGTTTTGCTGCATAATTCAGTTCTCCAGATGCCCCCACAAAAAAAAATATCAAATATTGTTATGGCAAAAGAATGTGGTGGTCTTGAAAATGATATATTTTTATAACCACAAACAAAGGAATCTTTCACCACAAATATTGCGCACATGTTTCCTTGATGCAAAATACCTCCTTGTTCTTGTTTATTAAGTTTGTGGAGTTTTATGAAAATTTACGTCTCAATTGCCTCTGAATTGTTTTCGTAAAGGAACGCCCATCGCTTATTCTTGGAATGGCGCCATTTTGTCTTCAAACAAACAAGTTTATCAATGTTGCCATTTGTAATAATGAAAAAATCTGAATTTCAGATTGCATGGATATAAATTATTTCTCAGTATTTTGTAAAATTATGTTTAAAACTATATTATTAGCTTTAAAAAATATCCAATAATTGACTGTCATTTCAATCAAGATACAGAGTTAATTTACAAGATAATTTTCATGTTTCACGCCCACTTATTTTCTATTGAAGAGAATAGGGTACTTACGCATTAGACTGTCTTGGCCAACGATCGCCAACGGTTTAGTAACTCATTGGCAGTGGATTTAAATTTGGCGATAAAGATCAACGGATTAAGACGTCGCCTATGAGTTGCTAAACCGCCAATTATGGCAATCCGGCAACGGATTAAACCATTGCCAGATTGCCATGATTGGCGGTTTAGCAACTCATTGGCGATGACTTCAAATTTGGCGATAAATTTGGACGGTCTAATACGTAAGTACTGAGAATACTATCTCCTTTTGTTCAGTGCGTCAGTCTGATACCTGTTAGAACCATCGAGTAGTCGATGCCAAACATCCTGCCACTGGAGAGGATAGGGTAATCTGGTGTCGTTCTCATTAATTGATCAAACTTCAAAATTATCAGTTCTGTCCCCAAATAACAACTTAGAAACGGGATGTTAATTCAAAACAATCAGCGTAAGTATATCTTTTTATTCAATGGCAACAATCAAACAATAAATTTCTGCATTTTAATGTGAAATTACTAATAAGCTGCTTTTTTCAATTCCTGCTATTAGTTCACACTCTCCTTAAATATATCTTGTTCAAATTTTCAATCTCTGATAAAATACTTTTTATTCATTCACTCAAGTTCAAATACATTTTTTTAACTTGTAGCGGCTAAGACGATATTAATACAATTTTTTCAAATATTAATTCATTAATTAATTACATTTAATCAATTTTTAATACTTTAAAAAGAGTTTTAGTAATTTGTAAGGAAAATTGGAGTGCCGGCTTTCTGGCACAGTGGTAGCACGTTTTCCTAGTAGAACACTTGTCCCGAGTTTGAGTCCCGGTTTGGGCATGGTTGTTCATATGTGGGCTACCAGTGAGATGTGTGACTGTGCCGCCCCCCTGTAAAAAGGGGGCTGAGGAAGCAAATGTGATGATTGTGTTGCTAAGTTGAACCCTTCACCCTAATTGGTGCTGCTTCAAAAACAAGAGACTCTCCTTTCGGCTTAAAATCTACTGCTGTATGAGAGAGGGGCTTGTCCATGGCAAATGTCATAAGTAACAACAACAACGAATATTGAAATCAACAGGCAATACCTCAGTCGGTAAAAAACAAGGGTTTCAGTATTTTTCACGTGAAAGTAAAGAATTCGAGTTCAATTTTTGAGAAAATCAATTAATTGTTTTGATAAATTATTTACATTAATTATAATTATTTAATAAAAAGTAAATATATTTTTAAAAAATATTGATTTAAGTAGGAATTGACTTTTTAAAAAATTTTTATTAGTTGTTTATCTATAAACTGCAGAATGAGTAATTTCACATGCATGATGATAAAAAAAAACATTTAAAACATTTTTACATGTTAGTTATTGGATCTCGAGCCATCAAATTTAGTAGATATTTACTTCTTGAAATTAATTGGTCACTAAGAAAATAATTTTTATTATATTGTTTAGTTAAATGTTGAGGTTTTCCTTCAATAATTTTGAAACATATTTAAATAAAAATCATTTTTAAATTTTAAAAATATTCTTTAGTTAATCCAATTTATTTCCTTGTTATTTATTTTTAATACATTTTATAATTATTTTTTAAAGAAATATTTTCTGTTTTGTTTATGTTCCGACTATATCAAATTCAATTTATGGGGCCACATTATTGCTGGAACATAATTAAATATAATTTCTAAAAGTAATCTAAAGACTGACAAATCACACCTATAACATCAACTTACTACCATCTTTCAAACCAGAAGTTCGAATCTTTCACAATTTTTTTAAATAAAAACGAACTTCTGAGTGAAGGTCACGAAGCATTCATTCATTCGCTAAAGCGAACAGTTGCGAAACAAAAAGAAACTCCGAGATAACAGAAAAGAATCCGGAGTTATTTGGGCACAAATCTCCAGACGAACTCCACTGCAATCCGAAGAAGGAATTTTAATTCCCACCCACTTTAATTATGCAAAGTGCAGCGCTAAATTGTTCTGGCTGACGCCGGGGCTCAAGCGGATCAATTATGCACGCGGAAAACAGACTGATTCGATTAATGAGGAAAGGAATATTTGCTTAACAGACAATTCGAAGGGAATTATTCAAAACATGGATTTCCACAAACAAAGGCGAAGGGAGGAACGTAAAGATAACCTCAAGGTGCATTCGGAAGGTCAAATTTCTGCTCAGACCAAATGAAATATTCGCATCTTCAAATTCTCCTTTTCTTAATTGTGAGATCATACTAAAGGTCGTTTGTATATGTAGGCTTATTGCAAAGTATGACGAATCAAACCTGATACAACGTTGGATATCTTCTTTAGTACCGTCCTCTATAAATTGGATATCTTCTTTAGTACCGTTGGATATCTTCTTTAGTACCACAGTTTTAAATAGTTGGATTCGGCCGATTAGGCCTCGTGTAATTCTAAGAATATATTTCCTTAAAAAAATATTCAACGCCGGTTTCCTGTCATAGGGGTGTGCGTTTTCTCCGTGATCTTGGCGTCCCGGGTTCGAATTTCGGTTCGGACATGGTTGTTCTTCTGTGTTCTATCTGTAAGGGGTGTGAATGTACCCCCCTGTAAAAAGAGGATGTGCAAGCGAATTTGATGAGTCAGTAGCAAGAGTCGTACTCTTGGCCCTAGTTGACGCTATTACAAAACAAGAAGGGTTGATTAGGCTTAAATCACTGACTACCTCAGTGTGCTTGTCCATGGCAAGTGCCATAAGAAACAGCAACTACCAAATCAACAAGTTTTCGCATTGGCATGGTATGTTGGCTATTGGGCTGTTTTCGTAGTTTTATCTCTAAGTCTCGAATGGCTAGATACGTACTCACTATTCCTCTACAGTTTCCAAACGATAGATTGGCATAAGAAAAAGCAATCGCATTTTCAACTCGGAATGGCTTTCGTGCAAAACATTATTCTCTCGGGCAAAAAAAAAATGTGCATATTATAGAGACAAGTTGTGGACGTTTCTGCAGCTAGACAGTCAAGACATCTCCTTCAAAGATGTTTTGGGTAAAATAATTTCAAACAAAACCAATCGACTAGTCTCTCTTCAAGCATTGAAGCATTTCAATATAGTATATTAATTCTATTGTCATCACTCTGTTGAAGGCTCTTTGCGTCCCTTTACTTTATCCCCATTCCAAGCTGCAGCAACTCTCCGTCACTCTGTACCTCATCTTTCCACCTGGAACCGTAATGTCTCGAAAATGGACTGACTAGCACCAGCGGAACTTCTATGTAACTGTCAACTGAGTGAAACTTCAATTGGTGTGTTAACGGGAACGAAGAAAGCGTAAACGAACAGCGGTGTGCTGCAGATTCTCAGTCGCAGCACTCACCTCCAAACACAGAATGCGTCCATTTGGATTCTGAATTGCAACTGTCAACGTTCAACGCAAAACGCCACCGTTTCGATTCTGAGTTTCAAATATCGTTTTTTAGCTCTGAGCAACACATGAAAAATGTCTATCCTTCTGAAAAGAAGTTATAGAACAATGCTCAATCAGGGTTTTACCAGAATATTTCAGATGGCCCAATTCACCAATGCATCTGTTGTGATCGATTTTGGTTTATGATTTCAAAAAAAAATCTCGCATGATAACTTGAAATTTGCGATGGAATATTTCAATTGATTTACCATTTTTAACCCTTTAAAAGCTATGCTTGTATGAGTATCGAGTTACCTCTTCACAAAGTTATAAACTGAAATTGAAAAATTCAAAACCAAAATCACATATAATTCATAAAATTTCATATATGTATGACCATTTTACAACATGATTGTTCAGTAAATTGGCATATTCTTGAAAATGGATATGTTAATTCATTAGTAAATAATAAAAAGATTTAAATGAAATCTGCTATGCATATTTCAATGTCTTATGTCAGAACATCATTTCTTGAACGGCCAAGCACCACGTGCTCGCGCAAGTTAAATTATATTTTTATTCATTTTAATTGTTTCATTGAATGAATCACTTTCGTATTGCAAACGATCCAAAAAACTTTGACTCGCATTTGTTGCTTTAAAAAATTACATTTCCTATTTATTTCATTTCATGTAATCACACGTTCAAAATGACATTTTTCTGGGTTTTATTTGCTGTAATTAACTTATTTTTCTAATCAGAACTTTTATAAAGGCAATGGCAACGCGTTACTAAAAGCTGATTTTTTGAGATGCTCGTGCAGATAATAAAATTTCAATTTTTCGACTACGGATTTTTGTTGACGCCCAAACCCTCATTCCAAAAACATCATGTTTTGACATAATAAAAAGCAGTTAAGATGTTGGAGAACATTAAAGCTTAAAGGATATAAATAAATTAAAGAACAAGAAGTATATGTTACGTATAGACTAATGATTTTGAATTAATATTAAGTAGGGTATAAAACAATACAGAACATGATAAATATTTTTATGCTTATCTCTTCTGTATTAAAGTTATTTTTTTAATGTGAGCATGTGCATTGTTTCCTGTCATGTTCTTGCAATTTAAAATAGCACAACAACCACGATTAATTTTTCTTTATAACTCTCATTATTTTGATACCATTTCATATCTCTGTCTCTTACATGGTTTCTTTACATTTTACAAGATTTTTGTCCTTATCACATCTGTTTATTCAAAGTGATATGGCGCCCGAATAAGTATCCTTCAATTTTCTTTTCTTTTTTCAAAGTAGCATCCAGCGCCATAAAATTTGACGCCCACTAGGACAGCCCTTCCACAAAACTACAAGTATTACACGACTTATTTCCATAAAGTTGTCAAACGCATTCGTCTGCTAATGGATTAAGTTCGACGTTAACATAGTAGCTCAAAATATAAAAAGATTTTTTGCGGAGTTTTTTTTAAAGAATCGAGACTCCATGACATTTCATCCTAGATCGCCATTATACTTTAGTCTGTTATCTTAATTTTTTTCTCTATTTTGTATAAAAGATGCATCAATTTCCACACGAAAAGTGACTATTTTTTCAAGATGAAGAATTTTATGTGTCACTGTCCAAGTTTTGATAACTAATAAACTTTTAATGACTATTCGGGAGTTCAAAGCATAAATTTTAATATAATATCCTTATAATATTTATTTCAGATCTCATGATCATACAAATTTTGATTCCGAATGTCGATTATATAAATCAGTTGGAGGGTTTATTCCGGATGCCGATTTTTTAAACACCCCAAAGCTTCCTCGTATACTCTCATCTAAACGTACGATATGATACAGACATTCAATAGATACGAAATATTAACTTGGCGTGAATTTAGCACTTTTACTGAATCTTTCATGTCATCCTTGGCGAATTATTTGACGTTTAATCTATGATAAATGGTTAATGGTATCCTAAAATGGAATTTTTGTTTTAGAAACGTTTTTCTCAACAGATTGAAGCAAACACTTGATATAAAACTGTACCAGTAACTGCTAAGTCCTATACCAAATTAGATGTATTTAAATCGTTGCAATTTCGATTTATCACGTTAACCCTTTATTTACTGACACTATTTAAAAGTACCATTTAAGGCTGGCTTATAACTTCGTAATATGACTATTTTTGCCAATGATATTCAAAAAAAGATGGAGAATGTAACCCAAATAGCAAGAAGTTCGTATATACTAACAGTAGGAATTAAAAATATTTAATTAATAACTAAATTAATCAAGATACTTCTATTAATTATAATTTTTTTCTTGGATTAACTGAGATTATTCTTACTGGTCCAAAAATGAATAGCAAAATAATTCGGTAAATAAAGGGTTAATATATTTCTGTTGTTGTTATTTATGCCACGTTTCCATGAACAAAGCCAGCTGATACGTCAGCAGAATTTAAGCCAAAGGTCAGCGTCTCTTGATTCAAGTAGCGCCAACTCGGGCCAAGAGTACGACTTTAGCTACACACTCTTTACAGTCGCTTGCACAGCCTCTTTTTACAGGGAGGCCAAGACATACATCTCGCAGATTGCATACAGAAGAATAACCATGCCCGAACAGGGACCCGAACCCGGAACTCCCAGAACACGAGGAAGACGGGCTACCTCTGTGCTAAAATGCCGGCTTAGTATATTTCTGAAAGTACAGAATGACAGAAGGACAACCCATAGGGGGATTTGACCAAAATTTGACAGGCGTCAACTCTAGAGATATTAAATCTGTGTACCTATTTGCCTCTAACTAGCTCTCTTCGCTTTGTAATAATTGTGATAACTATTTTCGAGCAGTCGTCCTCTGAATATATTTTACTCAAAATTTGATAGAAATCTAAAAATTATGAGTAAAGATTGTTTACCAGATTTCAACTGTCTATCTCAAAATATTTTTTAATTATCCTTGTCACAGATAAACAGACGAACATTTTACAAAAACGTGCTTTTCGTGCTCAGGGAAGTCTAAGCGTAGAGATGCGTTAAAATTTTGTGTTCGAATTTTTTGACGATCATAATATTTTATCTATACTGTGTGTACCTGTAAGTAAAATGAATTGTTTTCTAAACAGTAGTACACAAAAGTACTATAAGCTTTTTAAAAACTTTTTTATAATGTTATCATTATATAATAATGGTTATATGTAACATCAAAAAAAGTCAAGGATTTTGAAGTCTAATTTTATAATAATGAATATTAAACAGACTTTTTTTCCCTTATATACAAATAAAATTCTCAAAATTTACATTTGAATATAAATTAAGGCTGCTTTATTCATATTCTTTTAAAAATATAGAAATATTTGATTTTAAATTTATGCATATCAGTACATCCAGTTTTTTGTGGTGGCATTGTTATCAATCAATATGTCTAGACAGTTAAAATATTTCTATTTTTTATCTCATAAATATTTTTGACTATTTCTCTCGAAAGTAAATGTCCCTAACAATTCAAAAAGTACTGAAAGAAATATGACTAATTTCAGCGTGAAATGAGTTGGAATTTTAGAAATGTTTTAAAACGCATCAAAGTTTCTAGGATAATGAAATGATGCATGATTTCTTTCTTTAGACTCGCCGTAAAACACAACTTATTACCGCTTTTTAATAGAAAGTAATAACTTGAAAATACTTCCGAAAATTCAAAAATAATTCGTGTAGGGTTTTTTGGGTTAAGTCGATAATAATACTTTGAAACTTTTTCTGTGACCTGGAGAGTGTAGTACAACTCCAATATAAAAGTATCAAATAAAAGCTACCTCAATTTATTTCTTAGATTATAAACCAATTTTTGCGCACAAAGTATAGAGAAATCATTGAAATTTTTTTTAAAAAAATTTGAAATCGAAATTTTAAGGTGGCATGTTTTAGACCTGCATGATTCTAAAAAATAATTTTTTGGCATTAGGTTTGTCTGTCCAACAGCACGATACCTCTAAAATTTTTGAGCTAAACGTTTGAAATTTAGTTTACAAAATTACGACGAACTTTGCAGAGAACCGTCGAAATTTGTACGAAAAGAATTTCAAAATTTTAACCTCTTAGCTGTTTTATTTATTTTTTTACTAATAAGATGATACCTTCTTTTTGGGGAATATTTTCTTATTTTGATTCAAATAGAAATCTGGCGAATACTTGATTTATCTGAGAATTCGATGTAATTTTAATATTGAATTATAATCTTCATCAATGGTTAATTTTTTGTTTACGGCTATCAAAATTTGATAATAGATGCAAGTATCGCATACGGACAAAACAGTTAAGTGGTTAAGCCAGTGGATGTGACGATTGGGAATATTAGTATTTTAATTCATCTCGACAACCATCCATGTGTTGGCATCATACGGCATGTCATTTATACCAGAGTCCGTTCACGTGACATTATAGTCAGATGACAAACATAGTAATGCCTGTTCGCCCCTTCTGTAATCTCTCCTTCACATCAATTAAATGGAATATATTGCAAATATTTCTGTTACAAACAAATTATTTTAGCTAAAAATTTTGGTAACTATTTCATAACGATTAAATTATAAAAAATTCCACTTTTTCTTGGCTTTTTTTCTAGCTTACAAGTTCATAAAATAAGAAAAAAAACGCAAAGACCTTAATGATCAAATATCACCCACCCAGAATGTTGAAACTATTGTCGGAATTCAGAAAACCTTAATGGTTTGAACTTATTAAAGCTACATGATTAGTGAAACAAGGGAGGAAGAAGGGGGTAAGGGGAGGGGATATCAAATATTCCCGATCTTCAACATCTCTTAACAGCGGAAGGATATCAAAAAGAACATCTTGTAAATAGAAACCATAATTAACGAATCTGCTCTTCGGCATTCAGCACACTTCAATGCAAAAGAAGAAGAAAAAAACAAACAAAGCGCGAGACCATTCCCGGTCTCCCTCATTATCGACTTGGCAAAAGTCATGTGACCCGAAACAAAATAACGAGACTGAAGAGAAAGAAACGTTGAAAGGAAACGCGCAGAAAGTTCGGACGTCGTTAATTGTTCGCCCTCCTTCAAATCTTATTAAAATTTGCCTTTTTGTCATGAGATGACTGCTAATTGCCGTTTTAATTGCCTGCTCTTTGTGCTGCTTGCTCAGAGGAGACTCCCCCTCTGCACCATCAGAGACATTTCCCGGACAATATTTCTCAATTCCGCGTAAAAATCAAATTTCTGGAGTAAATAAATTTGGAAAGTGGACAGTTCCAATTATATACCTATACATATATATTGCTTTACGGGTATTGTATTCCTTTTCATAATGGATATTTCATTTAAGTCTGTAGAAGGCCAGAGGTTACGCAGACAATTTTTGATCTGCGGTATTATACGGTTTATCTGTTGTCATTTCCAAAGACTCGTTTAGTTTACTTTTTGAAATTGAAAACCATCGAGAGTGGTCTTCCCCCAAAACTTTAACCAATGCATTCTAATAAAGGTGTTAATCTGGAGAAAGAATTTCATAGAATTGGAGTTCAATAGTTACGAGGCATTAACCTTTAGCGTTAATGCTTCGTAACTATTGTACTCCAATTTTTTTGTACTCTAATGTTAATGTAGCGTTTCGAATTTTAGGGACTAAAATCCTACTCAAAATTACATGAAATTAAAATTCGATCCAAAATTACACTAAACTAAAATTCGACTCAAAATTAAACGACACTAAAACTCGACCGAAAATACACAAAACTAAATTTTGACCCAAAATTACACGAGACTAAAATTCGACCCAAAATTACACGAGACTAAAATTCGACCCTAAATCACACGAAACTAAAATTCGACCCTAAA
>JAOUZG010037017.1:2915291-2926767 GCA_026289955.1 Argiope argentata
ATGGATATGAAATTATGTCAAAACAGTTATATAAAATTAATGTTCCCGGCTGGTCGCCAAAGGCAACTAGAATAGAAAAATTTTGAAAAATCACTTAGTGCTGCTGTTGTTGTTTCTGTCATGTAAAAAATATTTTTTCTTTAATATTGATGTCTGGCGTGTTCGCGAGAAATCATTGAAAAGAAGACGAATCTTCCGTCCGAAAGGAAAATCCGTTCGGTTAGGGAGGGATGGAGTGGAAAAGTTCCACAGACCGGAAAAACTTCCGGTACGATAAGACTTCCGCACATTGAGATTTCGCCTCCGTCCCGCGATGACCTCAGGAAAAGAGAAAATCCACCAGACATTCGGCTTTTTTCTTTGTTTTCCCAAAAGAAGGTGTTCGAAACAGTGTATCATATTCGCCAAAATGCATCGCCCTTTGGAGAAGATTCAGAATTCTTCTATTTACAAAAAGCAATTTCTTGTATGTCCATAATGACATAGATAAATTATCTGTTTTGATGCCAATAACTATTTGCACAAAAACTAAAATATAATATGATATTACAAAAAAAAAGAAATCAAAAGATTTATTTTTAAAAAAAGAACTTGTACATATTAATAAGATTTTAAGATTTTAAATTTTGAAATAAGACCTATGAATTCAAATAATTTTCGTAATTATTACTAAACGTGGTATTTATCCCAAATAAACAGTCATCTGAATCTTAAAAATAACCCGAAAGTATTGATAAAACTCTTAAATGCGTTTCTATTATATTACGTAATATTATATAATGTATAGCAGAATGCAAAATTATGTATGAGAGCCAATTATAATCCGAAAAATGATTTTTCAAAATTTAATATTCGCAGGAAAATGACATCTTTTAAGTGATTATAAATAGGAAAAGATACTAAAAATTAAAAAAAAGGATTTGATAACTTTCAATTAAAAGGTTTCTCGAAACAATAAAATAAGTTTTTAATTAAAAATCTAAAGAAATTTTAATAAAGGAATTTTATTTATTCACATCGGTTTTGCATTTAATAAAAGGTTAGAAAATAAAGATTGTTGAAAAATACCTAAAAATCTACCCTTCTATTGTTTTGTTCCTCGAAATTTTAGATGTAATACTGTTTTTTTTTTAATTTCTTTATTGAAGTGGAGAACTCTGTCAAGATAAAAGAAGTTAAGGGAAATTTAAACTCATTGAAAGATTCCTGGAAAAGTAACAATACAAGGCTCCTTTCATCGTATTGTTGTTAAACTGCCAAATATATACTATGTCATATTTTGTGCTTAAGAATTATTATAGAGTAACAACTAGAAATTATTGAAAAAAGAAAATAATAGATTTAAAACTGTTCTTGAACTTCAGAAGACTAGGGAATAAGAGTGGTTAAAATTATTAATAATACCCTTATAAGAAGCATTATAATTATTGGTGTTAATGGAGCAAAAAAGTAGATAAAAGCAAGAGAATTCCAAGAATTTTATGTTACAACTTGATTTATATACATATATATTTTTGAAAAAATCAGGGAACGTTTCTGTTTCTCAAAAACAGATCGAGAAATACTTCATTTAAAGAAATTCTAATTATTTATATAATTACAAATGGTGGGAATTTGTTATTATTAAAAAATGAAATGAAAAGAAATAATTGCAATATTTTAGTTTTAAATCCCGGTTCTGTAATCTATAATGATGTGACAACGAATGAATAATGAGCTTAAATTAGAGTATTCAATCAAAAAAAATTCTATAATGGCCATTATTTCTCCTGATTCATATCAAATGTGGAAATCAAATTTTAAATCACTGTTTTTCATATTTACTATTTAACCATCAGAAAAACTAATATTCTGTCCAAAAAAACTAATTTCAAAAATTCATTACTTAAATATAAAACATATAGCCTTAAACAGGGGACACTACCGAGTCCAAAAAAGTTGTTTAATAAATTTTTAAGTATTTTGACAACAAAGGCAAATAAAAGGTCAATCATTCGAATTCTATCCTTTTGACCTTCCAAGTTTTGTTTTTTCATAAAGTTTGTACTATGCGCCTCTTTTCAATAATAGCTTTATTTCACCACTTATTGTAGAATCCTGAGAGTAAATTTCAATTAATATTAAAAACTTTTAGGCAACATTAAAATTTGAATATTAAATTACGTGAAATATGTAATACTTCCTCAGTTCGTTAAAATTTCATACTCTTTTTATATCGGATGCACCTTATCTCAAATTATTGTGACTCTTGGGACTTCCAGTAGAGCTCCATAAAAAATGTGTGTGTTATGCAATTTAACAAAAACAATTACCAAGTGTAGCGGATTTTCAAATTTAATTAATTATTTTCATTGATTAAATTCACTAATGTATGAATTTGTGATCCTCGTGATCTGAGCATCTTGGGTTCGCGTCCCGTTTAGGTCATGGTTGTTCTTCTGTGTTCTATCTGGAGGAGCGTGAGTGTGCCCCGCCCCTATAAATAGGGGCTGCGCAAGCGAGTGCGATGCGTGTGTTGCTAATTCGTACTCTTGGCTCCAGTCGGCGCTACTTCAAAAGCAAGAAACCATCTCTTCGGCTTAAAATCGCTGATGCCTCAGCGAGTTGTCCAGGGTAAGTGCCATTAGTAACAACAACAATAATATGAATTTATAATAATATGTTTCTTTGAATCATTTCCGTCGATTTCCTGATTTATAAACTTACGATGGTAAATATTAAAGGTTATAAATGAGTATTTTTTTTATCTTCAGAGGTAATATTTGGACAATATATTAAATTTTTTATTTGTATATATGGGACATAAGGAATTTCAATTATATTATTCATTGCGTTTTCCAATCATCGTTCTCATACACATACAAATTGATTAAATATCAGGACATTGTCTTTTATATGGATTTGTAACAAAATTTGATTCACATGTGCTGTTCTGATAATAAAGACAGCAATCGGCTTTTAGTATATTTAACTCATGACTGTTTTGGGTTATCATGTTAGCATGCACTTGGGTAAACATATTTCTCCTAAAATTTAATATAGAAAAACAGATTAAAATTAAATCTGAAATGCATATCTCAATGTATCATGTCAGAACATCATTTCTCGAAGGACTAAGCACCACGTGCGAGTTAAATTATATTTTTATTCATTTTAATGGTTTCATTGAATGAGTCACTTTAGTATTGCAAACGATCCAAAAAAAATGTCTTGCCATTATTTTTTTAAAAAATCACGTTTCTTATTTTTTTCATTTCATATAATCACGTGCTCAAAAGGACATTTTTCTAGGTTTTATTTGCTGTAGTCATTAACTTATTATTTTAATCAGAGCTTTTGTACATTCAATGGCAACACGTTATTAAAAGCTGATTTTTTTTAAGATGCTCGTGCAGTTAATAAAGTTTTTATTTTTCGTCTGCAAATTAAAATCTTTGTTTTCCGCATAAGGATTTTTGTTGAAGCCAAAACACTAATCCCCAAAACAACATCATGTTCTGCCATAATAATGACATGTCGCCAATTTTGATGTTAAAATACCATTTTAATTTCTAGTCATTATTTCATCCCATTTCAGAGAAACGATTTTCTTGGACACGACGATTGTGAAAAAAAAACTGCGGGAGTGCTCCTAAATTCTTTCTCGCATATTCCTTAATAAACATGTCATGTCAAAGAATGGCTTGAATGGTTATGACATACACAAGGTACCAAATAATTTTTAGAATAAATTTAGCATTTTTACTATGGTGTGATCCTTGACGAGTTATTTGGCTTTTGATTCCTGCATGCAATAATCAAATTTGTGCTTTAGACATGTTTTTCTCAACCGAATAAAATAAGGATTTGATACAAAACTGCACTTGTAGTCACAAAATCTCTTACATAATTATATATATTTAAATTATTGAATTTTTTTAAGCATCGCGTTCACAGGTTTTTGAAAGCACAGAACGACGGACAATCAACCCTCAAAATTTAACAGATATCTACACTATAAATGTGAAATTCATGTACTGTATCTTACCTATATAATTCTTTCGTTATTATCGTGTTAACTTATATTCGAACAGATGTACAGGTGAATTTCCTCTGAACAGATTGTGTTTAAAATTTAATAGAAATCTACAGATTTGTTATAAAAACCATACACAAAATTTCATCCGTCTAGATTAAAGCGTTTTTTAGTTATCTCTGTCATAGACTGGCAAACATTTTTTTCAAAAATGTGGTTTTCGAACTCAGGGATATCTGAAATGTGAAGAATAGTCAAAATCCAAAATGCGTTTTTTTTCTTTTGAGGATTCTCTATGCTACTTATACAAGTAAGAAAAAAAATATTTTTGAGGATTCAAGAAGGAGAAATATGCTCGATGCAAATTTAGAGAATCCATAAAATCTTGGCTATGTTCGAACGCTAAATCCATCAGATTCCTAATGTAAATTCTAGTGTTTTCCTTTGTGATAGCATCTCAAGTGAATGGCTTGTTGTCATTTGATCAGACGAGGGTTTCCGGATTGATAAACCTGAATCGGCCACAACAGGAAATCAGTTAGATAAGCCATCGATTACGACAGCTATTCATTGATAAGAATCCTCATTTCAAACGGTTTGCATTAGAAAATCAGTGACAAAAATCAGACAGCAGGTATTGATGCTAATAACGTAGCTGACAGACATAATCCTCTCTTTTATTGATCCTTTCACCCCTAATCATGAACTGACATCGATTAAAGAAATCTTAAATATTGATTTATCCAGTAATAACTATAAGCTTCGCCTTTGAATTCTAAATATAACCTGTAGACAGACACAAAAAATAAATAGTATTAAGAATTTTTCAATATTTATTAGTACCGACTGTTTGGAATTCAAATAAATAGACTCTAGACAAGCACAAGCGTCGTTTTTTTGTCCTAATTTTGAAAAATTGTGATATTGCATGCCGGAAGAAATAATAACGGGTGGAACACTTATCTGTTAAGAGCTTTCACAAATATTGAAAACTTTTTGCTTTTACTCCGTTACTTTAAGCCTCATTTTTTATGAAAATATTTATCAATGAATATTTATAGATAAAAAATAAACCTTATTTTATTTATGATAAAAAAATAAACCTAAACCTTAATTTTAACAGTGTATGTGTTCATAAAATATATTCAACTCCGAAAAATGTTTGTGCTTAAGGCATGTTTTTCTCAACCGATTGAAACAAAAACTATTTTATGAAAATATTTATTAATGAATATTTATGTCATAAGAAATAAACCTCAGTTTTATATTAAATATGTTTTTAAATTTAAAAGTGAATGTGCTCATAAAATATAGTGCATATGGTTTTGTTTCTTCTCCATGGATTTCTTTTTTTATCATGTGAGGGCATGATGAGGCTTCTTTAAGGGTTTTTGAATAATTGAAGCTCGAAATTGCGTAGGCAGTGAGCATAAATGGTAATATTCATCAACATTTTTTAATCGCATATATTTTTAAGCCTGATTTTACCAGTATTACATAATTATTTCGTATCCTCATTTGAAAGCAGGTGCGTTGTTAAAAAGTTGACCTGCTTTTACAAGTATTACATAATTATTTTGTATTCTTATTTGAGAGCAGGTACGTATTTAAAAGATTGGCACCAATATTGCTTTTTCAAACTAGTTTAAACTACTTAATGATTTGAATAAATTAAAGCAAATAATGACTTAAAAAAGATAATGTTCTCACATGATAACTTAAAATTTGCGACTGTAGATTTCCTTTTCTTTTTTAAATTTGTCTTTAAATGTATACAATGTATTCTTCCTTTGTTTTCTTTTTCCTGTAATAAATTTTATATAGTAAATTAGGTAATAAACATTTATATATCATTAACTTTTACTAAGAAATTAAAACATATGAATAATATGAAAGCTTTTAGTATTAAAAATTCTTTATGTTGATATAAGTGGAGTAAAATGTAAGAACTGTGTTTTCTCTACCTTTCTTTTGTTGTTGTTATTTCACTTTTTTTCTCCACAATGTATGGAAGTCCATAAACTTTTAATCAGAAAACTGCCGAAAGTGGAGTTAAGAACTCCAATTCTTGATGGTATGTTTTTCATAACTTAGAGGAAAGATGGTCAAAAGTTCATAGCGTAACCATAATTCTATCTCCGTTGTATAACAGCTCAGTCATAACTATGATGCTCTTCAATTATGATTTAATAAGTGTCAATTAGATTCTAACAATGTTTATTTTTCTTTTGCGAAGACATATTTTTCATGAAGGAAAAATATACTACTGAAATAATTAAACATAGTGACCAGTTCAAAAAAACTAAAACTAGAAATTTTACGTTTTGAAATTTAAAATGAATGCGAAATAGACTGACTATTTAAGTTTAATTTCTTGTTTCAAGGAGCTTTCAAAAGAAACTCACTTCCAGTGTTAAAATACAGATAGTTCAAAAAAGAAAAAGAACATCCAACTTTTTAAAGGAGGAATTGTTTTTTTCTTGAACAGAATGACATATATTCTATATATTTCAAAATTTACTTTCAGCTTTAGTTTTTTTTCTCTATTTAAGTCAGTCCCTACACATTAACACTCCCCATATAATACATTATTTATCATTTTATATTAAATTGACTCATTTTAACACAAATTATCATGTATTAGTAAATAAATTAATTGACTTCGAAATATATTATGTATGAAGGATCATTCGTCATTCTTTAATTATTTAATTAATAAAAAATATTCATTTACATTTTTAAATTTACTTTGCGTTTTAATTTTTTCTCTTTATTTAATTCAGTCCCTGCATATAAACACTCACCATATAATACATCATTCATCATTTTATATTAAATTGACACATTTTAACACAAAACCTCATGGATTAGTAAATAAATTGATTGACTTTTAAATATATTATGTACGAAGTATCATTCATCATTATTTAATTAATAAAAAAGATTCATTCATATTTAAAAACTCATTTTGAGTTTAGTGCCTTCTTCCTATTTAAATCAGTCCCTATTTATTAACTCACTATATAATACGTTATTTATTATTTTATATTAAGTTGACTCATTCTAATACAAATAATCGTTTATTAGTAAAAAAATTCATTGACTAAGAAATACTTTATATATAAAATATCTTTCATCCTTCTTTAATTATTTATTTAATTAAAAAAGATTCATTCATATTTTAAAACTTATTTCGGGTTTTAGTTTCTTCTTCCTATTTAAGTCGGTCCCTACAGATTTACACTCACTATATAATTAATATATTATTCATCATTTTATATTAAGTTCACTCATTTTAACACAAATCCTCATGTATTAGTAAAAAAATTGATTGCATTTGAAATATATCAGGTATGAAGTATCATTCACCATTCTTTAATTATTTAATGAATTAAAAAGATTCATTCATATTTTTAAACTTATTTTGAGTTTAATTTCTTCTTCCTATTTAAGTCGGTCCCTACATATTAACTCACTATACAATACGTTATTCATTATTTTAAATTAAGTTGATTCATTCTAAAACAAATCATTATTTATTAGTAAACAAATTGATTGACAAAGAAATACTTTATATATAAAGTATCTTTCATCCTTCTTTAATTATTTATTTCATTAAAAAAAGATTCATTTATGTTTAAAAACTTATTTTGAGTTTTAGTTTTCTCTCCCTTTTTAACATATATACACTCACACTACATTTCTACATATTTACACTCACTGTAAAATACATTATTCATCCTTTTATATTAAGTTGATTCATTTTAACTCAAATCATCCTTTATTATTAAACAAATTCCAAATCTTTTATACTTAGAACTATTTATTTATAAAGTATCATTCATCCTTCTTTAATTATTCAATTATATAAAAAGAATCATTCATTATTCTTATGCAGTGAGATCCTGATACCATCAATTTCCACATAAGCAACTCTAGTTCACATTAAAAGCAATAATACTTATAAAAGCGTAATATACCTTCACTGCAGAAAGACATCATAGGCTCTGAAAGATTAAAAATTCTTTATTAAATTAGAAAAACATTCGTCTGCCATATCCGCATTCCATTACAAAATTCGCGGTGAAACATTTCAACTCTTCTCTCTGATTTATCTCGCATTCTCCCTCTACGGTCGGTCGTCACAGAATGTAAATAACGTTCAGTGATATGTATTATAACAGTGAGATAAAATTTGAGGTTATGACTCAGTTATATGAAAACCTTATTCACGGAATAATGCGAGTGTCATCGCCAAGTCATCGCCAAGCTAATTAGATTTAAATTTTGTATGCAGTTGTGTAACTGGTTGTAAAATACGCATAAAGAAAAGTTAATTTTGGAAAATGTCCTATTCAAATATGCAAACATTAACCTGAATATATAATTTATTTAAAACTAGCCGCCTTGGGCGATCATCCATTAGAGGTTGAGTTTAATATTAAATTTTAAGCATAACTTGATATTCGTGGTTCCCTCCACAAAGTTTTTTCAAATAAAGAATGAAATTAGAGATGTTATTTTAATCAAAATCTTACACCTATTCTGTTTAGAGAGTTCATGAACTTGCCTAATACAGTCGAATCATCATAGTGTCATCTGAATAATATATTTCAGATTGCGCATTGACCTTTGGACTGTTATAATTTCACTTTCTGATTCATTATTCCAACTTTTCAGACAATAAATAAAATATTTATTCTTTTACTTTGGAAAATAGAAGAAAATCTTGTGATTAAATAGTTAATAAAACAAGGAAAGGGATTTTGACTTAGTTAAAAGTAAGGCAAAAATATTTTTTACCAAAATGTACAAAAAATTATCAGCGAAAAGGTTAAATTTATACCATTAAATAAAAAGTTTTTTAATCTTAATTTTTTTAAATCGGTTTTATAAAATGATATTTGTGGAATTATCACTTGAAAAGCATCAAAATATATCTTAAATTTCAATAAATTGAAATTACAATAAAAATTTCTTAAAATCGTTTTATGTGCACATTCCCACTCTTTATAGTATATATACATCACATTTTGGTAGCTCTAGACCAAATGATGCATTTGTTTTTGCGCCAATTTAAAAATAGACTTTTTTTTAGTACAATATTCTAGCAATAAAAGGCCACGCTTTGCACAATGCCAGCTTTCTTTCATTGGTTCCAGATGTTTTGCATTTAAATGAGTATCAAAAAGCATCACCTGCCCAAAATAAAAATTTGATTATCTCTAAAAAATTTTTAAATAAGCATTTTTTTCTCACCAATTAATCAAAATCATTCTTGTTTGAAGTCTTATTTTGAAACTGTGCGATAACTATTTAGGACGAATCTTATTTCCATGGAGTATGATTGGATAATACGGACAACACGTGACAAAATATGATTTCAAAATTTATCTTACTAAGGGAATGATATTTCAATGAACTTTTACCAAAATATCGAATCTATGATCTTATCGGGTCTCGGGGGGGAAAACATGACTAAATATTTTCTGGAACAATCAACACCTCGAGAGGTTTAAATATGAAACTATAAAAACAAGGAAAAGTTTATGATTCTTCAGATTAGTAAAAGTCATTACTGAAAATTATACATAAAAATATTTTTTAAAAAAATTGCCAATATAAGGAAAGGATACAATTAAATTAACAACAGAAAAGGATAAGGTTTTAATTTTTAAGTTGACATTAAAAAAGTATTTTATTTATTTATTTATTTATTTAGATTTAATATTTTCAAACGTTATTAGTGAAATACTATCTATCTAATTAAATCCCCCCCCAAAATAACCGTATTTCACCTTCTCTCTTACCAAACTAATTTTTGGATAATCTAGCTCAGAGGTTAGCAACATTCTTTTCGTCTCATATTTCTACTTATTTCTAATACCCCAGCTATTAACAAAAACAACCAGTAAAGAATTCAAATCACAAGCTGAAAATCTCAGCTCTAAATTCGTATCTCTCTCTTAAAACACAATCAGACAAAAAAAATTACTAATTTCCACTTTTATCATTAGCAAAAGTTGCTAGAAACGCTGAGTTTCTAACTTAATGTCGAATATCTTAGTTTCACCGAAATAACATTTTTAAATGTGTTTCATTTTTAACATGATAGAAGCTGAAACAAACGTCTATAATGAAATCATTTCAAAAAGTGTTACTGAAGTAATTGAGGATAATTTCGGGGTTTAAACTCGGTCTGTTATGAGACAGCAAGAAGGCAGCACATACGTAGTAACGCCGAAAAATGTTGTTAGTTCGATGGCGAGTAATTGTTCTGACGGGACAACTACCAGCCGCAGTATTATATTTTTTCTTACTGCGCACGCGCTTGTAGAATTTGACTATTTTTTAACTTGAAAAAAATTAATCCCTCATCATAGATTAGTTCTAACGTTCTTTGCTCTTTATTCTTTCTGGTCCTAGGTTATGCTTTTAAAAAGAAATTATTTGCTATTTCTTTTCGAAAGCTTTCCAATTTTAGGTATTTTGACCATTTTTTAAACATGATAATGTTTTTTTTGTGTGTAAATATCATGTTTTTTGTGTAATATTATTTTAATGCGATATGCAGTGAAAAAGATAAAAACTATAAAACGGCAATTTATAGCCAAGTATGGAATACTTGAATCTGTCTTATGAAGTTGTGGCAAACATAGAACAGTTCCTTTTTACGCATGCGCTGTCTACTTGTCGTCCCATTACTGGTCGAGTGGAAACCCGGCATAAGCCTGAAGTAAACATTTAATTAATTTGCGAAATATGGGATGCTTTTATATTGCCTCGTACCCACAGAAGAGAGCAGATTAGGAATATCTGCTCTAGATTCGAGTTTGTCCTATAAGACTACAACAAATATAAATAGGCACAACTACATTCATTTTTACTCATCATATAAATCGCAAAAGATATCCTATATATTGTTTATCTTATTAAGCTATGCAATAATTTTGTTTCTCACTTTTAAACATATTTTTTTAAAAAATTTCAAATTTAGCTTAAATGAAAATAGCAGGAAAATCGACAACAAGCGTTATTTCTGATGGATTTTTTTTTCAGAAAATATTTTATGCCAATATCATTCTGAATATATGTGAATATTTTTTTTAATCTCACCTTAAAATGAACTGGCTATTAAAATTTTAAAAATAATCATATAAGTAATTCGTTTAACATGTCATTCAAAACGATTGCAGTATTTCTTTTACAGTTTATTTATCATTACATACTTTTGAAGTTAGACTCAGTTTTACTATGAGGAATTCGGGTCCTAGAAGGCTCTATAGGGCATTGCCAGCAAATCGTTGTTATTATTGGCACTTGCCATGGATATGCTTCACCGAGGCATCAGCGAATTTTAAGCCGATAGGAGCATCTCTTGTCTTGAAGTAGCGCCAACTAGGACCAAGAGTACTCACTCATCACAGTCATTTGCACAGCCTCTTATTACTGGGGGGGGGG
>JAOUZG010037017.1:2945545-2973516 GCA_026289955.1 Argiope argentata
TATATATATATATATATAGCCATAAATCTAAGTCAGAAAATAAATAATTAATGGAAACAACATTATCAGAACCCCTTTCAGATGGAAAAAATAGTTTCTAACTATTCTTTTGCGTTAAATGTCCTATCAATTAATTCTCAAAAAAAAAAAAATAACAGCGTCTGCATTGTGTAACAAGAAGTTTTATTTATGACATTCAATTTTTCACTTGAAAATCATATATTTTTAAATATCATTCAGTTAACTCCTTATAAAATGATTAGATAATTCAATGTTAAATAATAAAAACGAGCTGAATTTCATGTCAATATATTTCAAAAAAATCATCACAAGATTTATACAAATAATTCGAAGGAAAATCTTTTTCAGTCGGGGATATTAATAGCAAAGAAATTCGTAAATGTATTTTTTAATTAAAAATCTGTTTAATTATTTTCAATCTCTCATAAGCAACAGAGTTTACATTAAATACTAAAACACAAAAAAACACTCAATGAGTTTAACTTTACTCTATAAGAATTTTATATTTTTAAACATCATTTATTCAAAGATAAATAGCAAAACAATAAGAAATATCAGTATTAAATAGTTTTAAGAAATCAATTTGATTTGTGTAATAATATTTTTTTTAAAAATATCATATTATTTATAGAAATGACTGAATAGGGGATCTCTTTCTGTCAAGGATATTAATGAATCATGAATTATTAATATCTGATTGCAAAATAGGTCCTAATAGATATTTTGATGGTGATTAAGTGTGTGCCAAAAATGGCGTTATACCGGTAAAAAAATGCATAACTAAAAATTTT
This sequence comes from Argiope argentata, assembly GCA_026289955.1. Classification (NCBI taxonomy): domain Eukaryota; kingdom Metazoa; phylum Arthropoda; class Arachnida; order Araneae; family Araneidae; genus Argiope; species Argiope argentata. The sequence goes on from JAOUZG010037017.1 coordinate 2,946,358, forward strand.
AAAAATAAAATAAGATGGCTTTTCAAAAAAAACTTTTCATTTGCATGTGTACTAGATATAAAAGGGGCTAAGGAGAATCAAAGAAAATTTTAAACAGGTCGGAACAAAAAATAAAAGAGTAGGCAAAAAAAACGTAGAAGTTCTAAATGGAAACAGAAGAGTCCACATATTATTCCACAGTTCTAACATGTTGATTTATCCTAACTTTTTTTATTAAAAATCCATATAGTTATGTGGAATTTATCAAAACAAGCAAAAAAATTAAGTTAAATGTCGATGGCGCAAAAAACTTACTTAATGAAATTAACTTTATTCTGCAAAAATTTCATATTTTTATACTAAATTTTTTAATACTAAAATTTTTTTATTCTATATTAAATAGTATATTAATAAGATTTATAAATATTAAATAATAATTAAAATAAATTAAAATCGTACGATAATATTTTTAAACACATTACATGATTTATATAAACAACTGATCGCTATCTTCAAATAAAAGAAACCATGTAATAACATCAGACATTTCCATAAAAATAAAATTTTAAATTTCGATTATTTTTTTAACCTTATTTAAAGTCTATGAATGATTTCACGAAAATATATTTTTTAACTTTAGAAATGAAACTCGGCTAAAAATACAATGGCACATTTTCTATCTCAAAATTATATTTATTAATGCTATATTATATTTATTTAATACTTGTTAAATAAATAAATAACTTACTTTAAAAACATATGTCGTAGAATACCAGGCTCCAATATAAAGTGCAGTAGAATTTAAGAAGTAATTTGTATATATTGCACAAAGTAGATTTAAAATTCGATTTCATTCCATATCTTTTAATATAAAATTTCTCTATATTCCAATTTTGATAAACGATAACGATTAACATTTTTTATTCCGATTTACGATACCGTATATTATTTTATATATTGTAGCAAAATATAGTACAATAAATGGATAATCTGTTCGCAATTATCGTTTGCTTCTACACAATTTTAAAATTAACGATACATATTTTTTTTCTCCAAAACATTTTCTAAAGTTAAAAAAATATATCAATTTTTGACATATTTTTAGAATATTTAATGGTTTAAAAACTTGGAATTGTCATGATGTATGAAATTAAAAGCATTTTTAAAAATAAATAGCAGATTTTATGTCAAATGCAATTGCAAAATGCTAAATTGCTACATAGTTACATTGCAACTAAATTAAAAATACATAATCTGGGAATCTTACTTTCAGTTCGAAAATAAAAGAAAAGGTTTCAAATCTCGAATTTGAACAAAAACATAAAATGTAGCCAAATAGCCAAACGATTATGAATTTTTAGAAACTAGAATATCGAATTATAACGAAAACATAGAACGTAGCCAAATAACATAACTACTATAGTTCATTTTTAGAAACTAGATTAGTTTAATGTTAAACAACATTAAAACAATATTAAAGAAAATCAAGATGCGTTTATCTGTCTTTATATTATCTTTTTTTCTTCTTTTTATATCTGTTCAAATCATTCTTCAGAGCTTTCCATTTTACTTCTTACTTTGTGGATGATCTCAAAATGGAACTATATTTTTAGGTTAAGTAAACGTCTATTTCAGTTACGGTTATAAAATGTGCACTGTATCGAACAGTGATTCTGTCTACTGTCATTGATTGTTATTTGGAAAGAAAGCTGAAATGAATGAATTGCTTTTAACTTTATTTTGAGTCATCAAAAAGCAGCGATGTCATATTTACCAGCTGTTCATTGTAAACGGGAAAGTAGCAAGTTAAACTAGGATTTTTTTTCTATCGATAAAATTAATTTGATGTTTATATAAAATTTCTAAAACCATTAGTAAAAGTTTGAAAAGCGGTCATTCTGTGGTTCTTTTCTAAGCGGAAATATAAACAAAGATGACTAAATGCGAAAGTCAATAAAGTATAAGATAAAAGATATAAATATTTTTATGTATCTTTTATGAAGATATTTTTTATTTCTGATTTCAGAACCAATAGGGGAAAATTTATCTAACAAAAGATTCTACTGTCATCGATTTCAAAATTGATTTTTATAAAAACATAATTTTTATGATGATAATTAATAATTATTTAGAAATAATTAAAGAAAAATTCTAAAATCAACCAAACATGTTCTAAACAGACAAATAAACAAACGAATACCAATGCCATTAGTGAGATGCAAAACATTGTTTACTATCTTTCCATAGATTAAAATATCCAGTTAATTCTAATACCGATAAATAAAGTTAATTTTTAAAATGATATTGAATACAAATTTCAAAAGATACAACATTTAATTCTGCAAAATCAACATTAAATGTGGATATAATTAAATAAAAACTAAACAAGATAGTCAATAAAATTTTATTACCACATTCCGAAATTATTGCATCCAAATAATAAACATCTACAAAATTCTAATCTGATTTTAAAATTTTTTCCCTTAATTTCAAAAACTTATGAAAAAGTTAAAACCATATTTTTTTTAAAAAAAAGCGACTATTTAATATTGCTTAAGGACATAGGAGCTTCTTTAATTTAAGATAGATAGTTTCTTGCATTTTAATCATTGCCCCTAAAAGTCTCAAAACAGTCTTTAGAAATAACGAATATTTTTTTAAAGCCGCTATTAATAGCAGTTCTGTGGCAAAATATTTTCACATTCTTGTAGACAATATGTCGTATTAGACAACGAAAATTTGATCAATGTCGCTATGTTATTCTTTTTGAAGAAAGGCTTTTGTTACAAAAACGATTAATTAATAATATTTCTATTAGCTTTTTTCAGCAAACCACTTTAGGTCAAAAAAGTATGTCACGAATTTAAATTTTATCGGAGAAGTATACTGAATTAAAAAATGAACAAATACAGTACTTAATGGGGAAGCCGATAAAATGTGAAGTAAAAAGATATTCTTACAGATAAAGAACTAAGACTCTTCTAAGAAAGGCATTGCATCAAAACATTTCAAGTCTTTTTACTCCGTTTCAAAAATAAATAATACAATTCCATACAGATAAGAATTTTAAGATAACACAAAATTATTTTTATTACGAATAACAATAATAATTTTTGAATTCTCGAAACAGATTACATAGAATTAGCTTTATTACGATTAACAGTTATTAATTCTAAATACTCATAATAGATTGCGCAGAATTATTTTTTAACACGAATAGCAATTATTGCTTTTGAATATTCATATTAGATAACATAAATTGAATATTCATGATAGATTATAGAGAATTATTTTTATTACGAATAACAATTATTAGTTTTGAATACTCATAATAGATTACATAGAATTATTTTTGTTACAAATAACTGCTATTAACGTTGAATAATCATAATAGATTACAGATAATTATTTTTATTACGAATAGCAATTATTACTTTTGAATATTCATAGTAGATTACATAGAATTATTTTTATTACAAATAACAGTTATTACCACTGAATACTCATAATAGATTATGGAGAATTATTTTTATTACGAATAACAATTATTAGTTTTGAATGCTTACAATATATTGCATTGAATCATTTTTGTTACGAATTACAGTTATTACCATTGAATACTCATAATAGATTACAGAGGATTTTATTTTATTACGAATAACACTTTTTTCTTTTAAATTTCATAGTAGATTACATTGGATTATTTTTATTACAAATAACAGTTATTACCGTTGAATATTGAATAATAGATTACAGTGAATAATATTTATTACGAATAGCAATTATTACTTTTAAATATTCATAGTAGATTAATAGAATTATTTTTATTACGAATAACAATTATTACCGCTGAATACTCATAATAGATTAAAGAGAATTATTTTTATTACGAACAACAATTATTACTTTTGAATACTCATAATATTGATTATCAAAATAATTTCAAGTGCTTATTGCTTTTTAATTAATTGTAACGAATCCAACATCGAACTATTTATAATCAAATAACACAATTTCTTCATAAAAAGAATAAAATAAGAAAATATGCAATCATATAAAAATATAAAACAATGAGACGAAATATTTTAGATATATACTTCTAACACTCTCCTCAAAAATTCTTACTGGGAAATAACTATTTATTTTTCTCTTTATAATCTGTTCAAGTTTTTTCATTCTTTTCATGATTGACGCAGTAACGAAGAAAATATATTTTTATTTTCGATCCCGCTTCACTTCCATATAGATCTGATCACATTTTTTCTTCTCTTTAAGCATTTGAAACCGAAGTTATTTCGAAATGAATTATTTGTGCTTAAAAATGTTAAAAAATGAGTTAAAGTTTCAAAGAATTTCGAAATGAAAGTGTAAAATTTCTTTATATATATTTTCCCCGTGATATTTATCTACTTATATACATTTTTAAAGTTCATTATTTTATTTCATCAATAAATGCGGTGATTTTTGAAACATTTCTTCTATTACTGAATTTTTTAACGACAGTCTATAAATATTCCCTTTAAGTTTTTTTTTAATTGCTCCGAATGTATTGTAAAAGAATCGTTATTACTTATGGAGCATTTCCCGCTTTAAGTATTTACGAAAAATCTTTAAAGAACTATTGTATAATGTTAATTTTCAAATTAAATTCAGAAATAAATTTCTTCTTTGCCTATATGTGTTCATATTGTTCTATAAAATTCAATTAATAATTTTAATGGAAATCGGTGATTCAAATCCACTTTATAGAAACTTAAATTTATGCTTAATCTTTTTATTACATACAATACTAGGGGGGGAAGAGAACATTCAATCATTATTTTCATATGTATGAATTTCGCCTTATTCATAGGAAACTCAAACTTTTTCTTATAAATTTATATAGCGGGTTTTTTTTTCGCTGTTTTAAAATCTAAGTAAAATTTTAAATTGAATTTGAGCTTAATTTTAGTATTCAAATATTCTGGACATGTATTTTTATAAATCAACCATATAAGAAAAACTAGCTGCTTCAAGCTTAAATTATAATTATTAGGTTAGAGATTTGTCTTAAATCTCATTTTCATTCCATTTTGTAAAGGCATTCAATATTTAAAATTCTTTCTAAAACTTCTATTTTTGATACAATTCTAAATTCAGAACCATTACTTGTATAAATTGGATGAATGTAAAAATTTATTATACTGAGTTCTCAAATTTACACCTGAAAAAAATTAATTTTTCCTCGCATAAGTGACAAAGCCGGTGAATAAATCTATTCAAAGATTGTCCATCTATGATGGCAACTATAAAATCATTTCGTTGTTTAATAAATGTACTTATTGCTCAGTGCATACACCTTTCAGAAAAAACTGGAAAGGGAGTTACGCGAACAAATATATGAATGAAATAGAATTTACCGTATTCCAGGTAGTGTATTCGAAGTAAAATAGGTGGGAAACAATACATATAATTATGATCTGTTTATGATAATGAAATGATGACAATGATGATTATGTATTCATACATATATCTGACTACAGGAATGATGGGGATTGGAAGGTGGGGGGTATTAGACAAACAAATAAACGAATGAGAATGGAACTCACATCATCCCATTTGACGAATTTGTTGCCCTCAATCATAGACTGGGGGACTTCGATGGGTTTGAGCTGCACGACGTGTACGCCCGACTGTGCGCCGGCCATGTCTATTCCGGGGCCCACTAAGGAATGGGGACCCAATCAGCAGGTAGTCGAAGGGGATTGTCTTGTCAACCGATGTTGCTTCTTCGCGTTTCTCTGTCCCGATTGAGGAGGCACTCCGGACGAGAAACACACACGCCGGTCCAGGGTTGCCAGAGTTGGCGATGGATCGCCCCTACAGTAGACAGGGTTGCCGGTCGCTCTTTCCAACAGGTAAAAAGCGGGGCCTCAAATCGCTCGACAGGTTGGTGGAATGCGATACGATTACAATGCTGAATCGATCTTTCACGTCTTTACTACATCAGAAAGAGCGCGCTCTCCCCTTCTCCCACACACTTTGACTACTCCGTGCCCCTGCTTCTCACAGGGGATATTTATAAAACAGTAGCGCGAGATTTACTTGGATTGTTTTGTTGTTCTAAAAAATGCGGGGTCGAGAAAGAATTCAGGGATGTTCGATACCACGGCACGATTTATTTTTGGTGGTTTCAAATTCGGGAATGTCAACCGTTTCTTTAAAACAGAACAGAGGTGCTATGCCATCGAAATGTTTCTTTTTTGCGACACCGATTTTTTTTTTTCGTGTGTGCTCACCCCCCCCCAAAAAAAACTATATACATTTCAGAATTTGTGTAGCATTGTACCTGTGTTTATGGTTTGAATTCTGCTTTAAAAAGAGATATATATTATAAAAATCAAGGACAAAAGCTCAAAATAACTAATGAATAATTAATAAACATTGGAAATGTTTTACGCACTTTAATCAATGCTCAAAAAAGTACAAAATAATAATTGTAATCAAAAGTATTGAAATCATGACAAAAACATAAATGCGCAAAGAGATGGCAAAAATAACTTGAGCGAATTTAATGTCAAGGCGTAATATGAAACATTAAATTTGTACTGATACTATGATATCATAGAACTCGATAAAATTAGAAAAATTCAAATACTCAACAAACAAAAAAGACAGTAAATCTATTAAAATAAAGATACTTAAATATCTATCAAAATTTTATAATTAAAAATATTTCATTAATAAAAGCGTAAGCCTCAAATTAGTTCAAAATAACTCATGAATAATTAATAAACATTGAAAAAAATTTAAACTCTTTAATCAATACTCTGAAAAGAGCAAAATAATAATTGCATTCAGAAGCATAGAAATCAAGACAAAAACATATATGCGTAAGGAGATGGCAAAAATGTCTTGAGCGAATTGAAATTTTAATCTCAAACTGTAATTGAAACATTAATTTTGTAATGATACTATGATATCATAGAACTCGATAAAATTAGAAAAACTTAAATACACAACAAACAAACAAAAACAGTAAAGCAGTTAAAATAGCGATAAATATCTATCAAAATTTGATGTTCTAAAGTATTTCGTTAAGAAAAGCATAAGCCTCAAATTATTTCTAAGAAATTTAATTGAAATTGCATTCAATCAATGATCCTGTCAAATAAGCTATTCGATATCATGACTAGTCATTCCATAAGAATACAGATATATCCTGCTTATAGAGCAGAAATTTCATTTCGACCATAATTATATAATTAGGTACTTAATAATTTTTTAATTGTAAAACTGCTTCTTAATATGTTTTTTAAAATAATAATAATAAGTAATATGAAGAAAAGATTTTAAGTTAATTCCTATTTAGATGAAAAAAAATATTTAAGTTCCTTTTTATTAAATAATTTTAATTAATATAAATAATTTATCAAAAAAATATTGATTTTCGCAAGAGGTGAATTCGGATTCTTCACCTTCAAGTGAAAAATACTGGAAATCCTTGCGTTTTACCGATTGAGCTACTGCCAGTTGATAATTCTCATTACAAACTCCTAAAACTATTTAAAGTATTAAAAATGAATTTAATTTAATGAATGTATTACTTGAAAAAACTGTCATCCACTACAAGCTTTCAAAAATGTATTAGAACTTGAGTGGATGAATAGAAAGTATTTTATTAACGATTGAAAATTTGAACAAGATATATATATAGGGAAAGTGCGAACTAATAAAAGGAATTGAAAAAGAAGATAGCTCTTTTAGTTAAAACATTAAATATTTCATTTATAATTAAAAGGTAATAAATTTGATTTAATATCCAAAAATCACTTTTGTTTACTTATTAAACCGCGTGTGTGTGTGTTGAACGTGTGTGTTACTTTGTTATATACTAGGAGAAAATTTAATAAGTATCAATAAAAAAAACATTTACTCAAATATTTGAAGAATTTTCACATGTAAGATCTCAGCATATTTCACAAACGAGATAATAAAAAGTAAGATATTCTATGATTAGTGTTAGAAAACATATGTTTAAGCTTAACGACTAAAAGTTAAAACACCGTTATAAAACTGCTTTTCTTCTTGAGATTTAGAAAATAAAATTTACTAAACTTATTAAAATTTATTGTTCGAGAAAAAAATATTTGAATTTATCTTGAATTTAAGTATACCAGCTTCATCGATTGAGGCTAAAAACAGAAGAAATTTTTAGTAATCATCAAAATTAAGGGTGCTTACGCCATTGAGCATTTAGTTTTTAGCTTGAGAAACATCATCATTCACTTATAAAATATATATTTCTTCATCATTAAAATGGAAATTAAGAGCAAAAATTAACATGAAATATTTAATTAAAATATTTTCATTGCATAAATATTGTTTAAAGTAATAAACTATAATAAATCAGCATTATTCTTCTGGAAAGCTCATGATTTAAAAACTCATAATGGTGCGTTCGGATCTCTGACCTTATCGTCACTCATTCAATACGGCTTTTGATACTGAAAACTCATTTAAAATCTCATTTTCACAAAAATATTCATTCAGTTGTTGAGTATCATTTGTTTTATCTATCATAAATCTGTGTGTTTTATTTTAAATAAATATGGACCAAATTATTAAATAAGCAAAGAAAGCAATTATTAAAGGATGTTCGTGAGGGGAGGGGGGGCGTGAACTCATGTGTGCGTTCATGTGCTGACCGTCTATAACCGTTTGTACGACCATCTGTTTTAAGTCTGTACGACCGCCTTCGAACTGCTGGCACCATTTTAACAATTGGTGGATGTGACATTGCATATGATCTATACACTCCAAATAATTCACGATGAATCTCCAGGCTCGTTAAAAACGTTTTGCTGTAAAAAAAATGAACTTTTCCACGCACATCAATGTTGGAATAAGTTTGCAGTTAACACATCATTTTTTTGTACTACTTAGCAACGGTTTTCACTATCCGAATGAAATTTCTACCATTATAAATCATGGAACTCATTTATTGTCTATGCAAGCTTAGATCTTGTTTCGCCATGATGGGGGAACAAGTGGAACTTTATTTTTGAAAAGCCTTTGTCGATAGCATGTCAATAGAAATTTGTATGATGTAAAATACAGAGATGTAGCATATCTACCCACATTTCGATTTTTATTTGTAAAAGGCGACTATGAACACTTATACGGAACCTTAGATCAAAGTAAAACATATTTCCGATTCATAGAAATATTTTTCCCTCACTTCGAAGTTTTAGAGGAATATATTTCATGCAAAATGAACATTGAGTTTTTAAACGTACATTCGTATTCTAATTTTATAATCATTCTACTTTAGACTTCAATCAAGGAACAGAACTTTCTTTCTACACTTAATATTCTTGTTGTATTTACTTACCTATCAAAGGTTTCTGACAAGTCAAAGGACCATGGTGTTCTATTGGTTGAGGTCCCGGATCCGATACTGGTGAGTGTCAAGCTCGAAACCCGAAATATCCTGGGTATTGTCATTTAAATGGATTTGATGCATGTTAAATCTATAAGGGGGAAAAAGTCTTCCCTCTGGTGTGGTGCAATAGTTGGAGAGGCGGGGCTGGTCAGGTTTCATTCTCGTCATCTGACCAACGTTCAAAATTACGATGTCCGTCCCTAAATAACCCTAGTGGTGCTTTGAAGCGGGATATTAAATTAATTAAGATAAATTCAGGGGAGGTATTACATCTGTATTTAAATTGCGCTCGAACTTAAGAACTACCACTCCTATGCTTTTCAAAATACCAGAAGAATTTTCGTGTAGATCAAAAGCGGATGAAACCACTTACATGAGTAAAAAGGTCTGGGAATTAAAGAAGACCAACAAAAATAATGTTGAAAATGACAGTGAAATGTTAAAAACACCAAGAAAAATAAAAGATAACACAATATCTTATTTCATTTGTAATAGATCCGTCTATAAAATCTGTATTAAAGAAAAAATAAAATACTCTAGTTACATCATAACATTTGTCTTTTATTTATTTCGTAAAAACGGAATTCTTCAATTAAACGCTTGCCAGTACTGCAAAAACTCAAAGTATGTTTTCTTTTCTTTTTTCGGAGGACAGAGGGATTTAGAAAAGAGTCTAAATGTCCAAAGAATCTTAAATATATTTTAAAAAACAAAGAGAATGGACAGTTTTCTTTCTCTTTTGTTTTGCTCCCCCGAAGATGGACAGTGATAAGAAACGAAAGGCTCAGCCAAAGCGATGTATTTGGAAAGAAATCTGGTGGAACACGTGACTATGGAATCGGCAGAAAAGTGACATTTCGGACTGAAATCCTTTCAAAAAAAGATAATGCTTTTTTTTTTTTTTTTTTTGCATTTTTAGGGAAATATGAGATTAAAGTTCAGAGAAAGAGTTGATAGAATTTGTGAACTTTTTTTAACGCATTTCTAAATTTTTCAACGCAAAATAAAGATTAAAATGAAATCTGTTATGCATATTTCACTGCATAATGTCAGAACATCCTCTCTTGGAAAAACCAAGCACCACGTGCTCGTGCGAGTTAAATTACATTTTTATTCATTTCAATTGTTTCATTGAACTAGTCCTTTTAGTATTAACGTTTTAGTTCAAACGATCCAAAAAAACTTTGACTCACATATATTGTTTTTAAAAAATATCCCATTTCCTATTTATTTCATTTCGTATAATCACGTGCACAAAATGACATTTTTCTACATTTTATTTGCGGTAATCATTAACTTATTTTTTTAAAAAAATCAGAGCTTCTGTAAATGCGATGGCAACGCGTTATTAAAAGCTGATATTTTTTTTTTAGATACTCGTGCAGATAATAACATTTTTATCTTTCACCTACGGATTTTTGTTGACGCCAAAAACCTTATCCCAAAAACAACATGTTCTGACATGATAACAAAAATTCTTTGTTTCTGAACAATGGAATAAAAATATTAAAAATTTGATGAAATAATGAAAATTTTTAGGTTTCATTGCAGAAACAAAAAGAATTATTGCAATTTATCCATAGAAATATATTTTCTTGAAATCTTCAAAATTACAGAAAATGTAGAGTAAAACAATTAAAATTGTATTATTAAAAATATTTTTTTATTTTTAAGATTATTAAAAACTAATTTTTATTTGGCGATATTTCCGGGCGTCAAACTATACCAAAAGTGTAATCAATAAAAATTATAATGAAATTGCAAGAAAATCTCATCTAAGTGTATATTTCTGTCTTTCAAAGCATGTGTGTGCCAAATTTGGCACATCTAGGACACACGATGTATTCATTTAGTGCCAACAGATGCACTTTTAATATTAATAATGGTAACGGATATAAGCCGGCGTCTTGGCATAGGGGTAACACGTCTTCCTGATGATCTGGGCGTCCCGGGTTCGAGTCCCGTTTCGGGCATGGTTGTTCTTTTGTGATTTAACTGTAAGGGGCGTGAATGTGCCCCCCCCCCTGTAAAAAGGGGCTGTGCAAGCGAATGTGAGTGCATAGCTAAACTCATACTCTTGATCCTAGATGGCGCTACTACAAACAAGAGATGCTTGTTAGGCTTAAATCGCTGACTACCTCAGCGAGCTTGACCATATCAAGTGCCTAAAGGAACAACGAATAAAAATTTATAAATAAAACTAGGTTAGTCTTATTTTCTCTTTCAATTTTATTTTTATACTACTGGGTGCATAAATCTCATGACCATCATTAAATTGTATAATTGTGTGTGCGTGCGTGCGTGAGTGCGAAACCAAATTAAATGTCTTAACGCTTGAAAGTGATTTGTTTACCTAGCCTAATTAAACTTAATAATTATCATTTCATCAGAAAATAACGTTTATACTTAATTAAAATGGGTAGATTAAAAAAATTTAAGTATTGATAGGCATCAGCTTACAGAGTATAATAATTGGAATAAAAACAATTTACTTCATTAGGTTATTTACATTGCATTTAACGACAACAATTTTAGGAAAGAGAATGTAAGAGAATTAAGTGCCACCATTTCAATTAATTAGAGTTAATTTTTTTTAAAAAAAATACATATTTAGCACTCAATCGAATTTCACGCATTTTTTTAGTAAAACGCAATTAATTCGAATCTGAAGCTCTTTTAAATATTGAAACTTCTTCATTTTAAAAGAAACTGCACAATCATCTTAATTCAAGGTCTATGGCAAAAAGGGAGCATTTCAGATAATGTAATTAGAAACGCTAATTAACCAAGCGGAATATTCTATTCGTCATATTTCAAAAGTGTTAACTTTTGAAAAAATTACACTTTGCAGAATAGAGATCTTATTTCACCAATTCCCACATCGAAATTCGTGTGAAATCCTGCCCTTTAAAAATGTTTTTTTTTTCGATCTTAAACGGATATATCTCCTAATTAGTTAGTGTTTCGTTTATTAGTCCTTTTACTGAAGGAGTAGAAACCTATTAATTATAAAAATCTGTCAAAAAGTGTAGCCTGATCGTATTTCAGCCTTATTAGTAAACTTCCTCCTTTAATGTCATGACATTTTGCAGTGATAATTTTATTCATTTCAGAATTCACACTGATAAAACTAAAGTAAATGAAGCACCTAGTTTATATTTTTACATTATCGCGTCATATTTAGCTTTCAAAAATGAAATGAATAAATTAACATTTATTTTGAGGGTGCTTCAGGGTAGAGGATGTCAACTACCGCTTCATTCAATATTGTTGTTGTTACTTATGGTTTTGCCTACGGACAAGCCCCCCCCCTTATACAACAGCAGATTTAAGCCGAAAGGAGCGTCTCTTGTTTGTTTGTTTTTGAAGTAGCGCCAACTAGGACCAAGAGTACGACTTAGCTACACACTCACCCCATTCACTTGTAGAGTCCCTTTTTACAGGGGGGCACAGTCACGCATCTCACAGATAGCACACAGAACAACCATGCCGAAACCGGGACTCGAACTCGGGACTCCCAGAACACGAAGAAGACGCGCTACCTCCGTGTCAGAAAGCCGGCTTATTCAATAATAACACACATTAAAGTGATACCTTTTATGTCATACATAAAACAAAAAAGATGCCGGCGTCCGGGCATAGAGGTACTTGTGATCTGGGCGTCCTGAGTTCAAGTCCCGGGCAGGTTATGGTTGTTCTTCTATGTGCTATCTGTGAGGAGTGTGAAAGTAACCCCCCTATAAAAAGAGGTTGTGCAAGCGAATGTGATAAGTGTACGTCATCTTAATATGAGTTAGAAGTCAGACTTATGTCCTTGGGGGCTCATCGATCCATACCCTCAGAAGTTACTGCACACCTCCTTTTGTTGTAAAACGAACACATCATCGTCATCTCTGAAGATGAATTAACCCTTTGCATCCGGTGGTGCTTCTGACTCACCCATCAAGATTATGCATCATTTTGACGTTTTATTTATTTATTTTCAAATTTACTTGTTAAAAACGCTACTTAATAGTTGAGAGATGTAGATTAATTTTTCAAAGAAATTCGACTTAAAACAATTATATATATTCATTTTTCATAGCAATAAACAAATCTTTGTATCAAGTGAACAATTTTGCATCTAATTATTTTTCGGAGTGCAAAGGGTTAAACTTTAGTGGATGTTGGTTCAGATGCTGCCATTGTCACATGTTCGTTCCAAATTAGCCCTAATACAGTTATCAAATTGAAAATTAATGTGACAAAATTGTATAATTATTTTTAAAAACGTCAATGATTCGAACCACCAATTTGATAAGCTAATTCCTATTTGCTCTATCTTAAAAAGAGATAAAAATATATCTAATATCTTAAAAAGAGATCCTTAAAAGAGAAAAAAAACATCTAGTTAAATGTTTAAGTAAATGTTCTAATTAGACTAATTATGAAGATGTCTAATTAGATGGTAAATATGAATTAATTAGAGAACATATGTGAATCCCGGACGACTCCCATGTTAGTCAAAATGATTACATATTGTTTCCAAGCTTCAACAGTATTTTTTTTTACCTCATAGTCAAACACAGCTACTGTGACTTTAAACCAACTACCAAACAATCAAAAGATCTCAATTTTAACTACACGATGTGTATTTTTCTACTCATCTCGTAATCTCGAATTTTGGTCAGATGGTGGTACCTCTAACTTCAGCTCTCTCCAAGCTTCCAAACCATACTATAATGACGGATTTGGGATAGCCTGGTTGGTAGAGCGTTGGACTCGAATTACTTAGATTGCGAGTTTGAACCCCCACCCGGATTGAAGATCCGTCTTTCTGGCACAGAGGTGTTTTGGGAGTCCCGGGTTCGAATTTGGGCTCGGGCATGGTTGTTCTTGTGTGTACTATCTGTGAGATGTGTGACTGTGCCCCCCTGTAAAATGAGGTTGTGCTAGCCAATTTGTTGCTTGTGTAGTTAATTCGTAATCTTTGCCCTAGTTTGCGCTACTTCCCTAACAAGAGATGCTCCTTTCGGCTTAAATCTGCTTAAACGTTATTATAGCAGTTCTGCTGTATCAGCAGGGGACTTGTCCATGGCAAGTGTCATAAGTAACAGCAACACAATGAGGACATCTGAGTCATTATAGCAGTTCTAATATACACTTATCTTAACACCACACCTCCGTTTCTCATTTGTCCCCTTTCCGATTTGGTATAGGAGAAGGTGAACTTTATTAGAAAAAAAATTACACAACAATCAATAGCAAAGATACAAACAAATGACAAAATACATATACATACAATATTACAAGAAATGATAAAAACTAGAATGAAAAATATCTTGAGTATAATTAAAGTGAATGAATCCAGCATATATTAAGCACGTAAGCTAAGTATATCTTTGATGGATTCGAATTTCAAGCATGTGATCATTCGACCTCATCGCCAAGCGTGTATTATACAACCTGTTGCTCCATTTCAAAATAACACTCCTCGTTCATTAAGCATTTGTAACACAACGTTACAAAAAAATTCAAACGTTACTTTTCTTAACGATTTTTAATAAATTAATTCAATTAATTTTAGAATTCTCAAAAAGTTAATACTGTAATAAATTTTGTTACACTATTTATTAGAAATATAAAGGGTGAAAAAAAAGCTTATCAATTGACTTGAAACTTGGTCGAACGTTTTGATTGTCTTAGATAATTACACAAAAAAATTTAATATACACTTCCTTTAATGTAACTGTCTATTTATTGTTTTAAATTAATCTCTGTTGACAGCTTGTTTAAGGAAGAGGAACTGAAGTTCTCTCAAGTATCATATAACCATTATTAAAATTCAGTTTTAATTTTATCAAGGTCTATACACATGAATATGTATGCAAAGAATATTAGATTTTTTTTAAAAAAAATAACGTAAGGAAATAAATGCGCCTATCTAGAGAAAGCTATTGTGCCAGCTAAATTTTCATCCCTATTGTCTTCGTGTCTTAAAGTTTTGCACACGATTGGTTTTGATGCATTTTACGAAAGCAAATTTGCAAGATGAAAACTGAAAATTAATCAATAAATTTGTTTATGAAAACATTAAATACACTCATGTCCATAAATTAAGAATAAAGCAAGTTCAGGGCAAGAAAGAGAAGCAAAACAAAAGGGGCTTATTTCTAAAACTTATTTGTAAATGGACCTATTTATTAAACAAAAAGTAAAAAGCAAAAACAGATGCTACATTTTTTATATCAATAGTAAAAATTGCACATTTTTGCTTCCTGAAGAAAATTTTAAAAAAATCTATTTAGAAAAACCAATATTACATGGTTGGTATGATGTACGATGCAATACAGTCCATAAAATGCCTAGGCATGCTGAGTATTAAGTTATCGATCTGATGTTGAGGAATGTTACACCACTCATTAAGTAATGTTCTCAGAAATCCTGGTAGGCATATAAAATGGTGGTTGAAGCCTCAACTCGCCAGCCAAGCATGTATCACTACCGGTTCAAATCCGATGAGAATGCTGAAAAGTCCATCCTCCGATCGAAAGCATTCGTTGATGATGCTTTCAAGGTAAAGACAGACGTTGAAATCCCTAAACAAGAATTCTGCGTCTTTGGCGCCCTGAAGCGAACCTACATGTTGTTCTAGAATGACGTCCCGATAGATTTGACCTGTCAGGGTTTCAATTTGAAGATGCAGGTCAGTTCTGGAACTCAGAATAATATCTACCCAAACGAGCATTTCTGCACCATTGTAACGGTGTCGTTTAATGATGTTCTCTTTGTGATAACGGGTACCTGGTACTCACCATATGAATTTCCGGGGAGAATCAGAGTGCAAGCTAAACCTGGACTCGTCGAAAAACATCACATAAACCCACTGTTTCAGTGACAACAAGGCATTCTCCCCACTCCAGGCTAACCACCGGCGACAGTGAATTGTAATAAGTGGAACACATCTGACAGGCCTACGAGCATATAGACCTATCTGCTTTAACAGTCTGAACACAATCTGCCTTGAAACTGCACTACCAGTGGCTGAAGAAAGCTGACGAGACAGGTCCGATGTTTTGCTCCACCTGTTTCTTTTGGCCGTAACTGCCAAATACCGGTCCTCATTAGGCGTTACAACTCGAGGGCGAACTTTGCTGTAACGTCCACTCACATTACCATCATCTTGGAATCGTTGCCAAAGCCTGTAGATGATACTAAGGCGTTTCCAAGCTCCTCGGATACTTCAGGCTGAGTATATCCACATTCCAGACGGCCGATAATTCTACCAAGTAAAAAATCATCAAAATTCTTCCTTTGTTTCATAATTATGCGGTTAATGCACTGGAAGGCTTATAAAGCGCTTGAGAACAATTTTACTTCTTTGCCTGTAATCTTTATACATCACTCTCTTACACTCTCATCTCCGCAATTTGAATACGATTTTTGAAGATGCTTGTAGTCATTTTAAAGGTGATATATGTATTTTATAGTTCGATTTCTGCATGACTCTGAAATATCCTTAATTTATGGACATGAGTCTAATAACAAAATATGAGTTCAGAATACTATATAAATATTCAATCTGTTTGATTTCTCACAAAACGCCTCTTCTTTCTACATCCAAATTAAATGCATTGTAAATAAAAATTATAAACTATTTTTCTGCTTCAAAGCTTCCTAATTTTTCCCCTTTTATTATCATTCATAGATTCAACACAAGAAGAGGTGCGTACACATAATTTTTTTATGTAATGTGTAGTGCTAAAGAACAAGTCAATGGCACCTACAATTTTCCTTTAGGTGCACTTCAATGTTTCTGTTTGCATAATAATATACCCTAATTACTAAATGAAAATACAGAAGGGGGTTATCTTTTAGGCAGCTTTAGGCAAGGCCGTAAATACACGAGAGCCAAGATTTTTGTTTCCCAACACTACAGATGGGAGCTTTGCAGTGTAGTAAAAATAACTCGTAACTGAATAACATTACAAACTATAAACACAAAAAATTGATCCTCAGCGTAAATCTAACATTTTAACTGAATGTAGTGTGCGATTCTTGACGATTTTTTGAATTGCAACTAAATGCTGACATGCGACTAATACACAAATACCAGAGAAACGAAAATCTATTTTTTTGTGTCTTTTTTTATTTATTGAAACTAAAATTTAAGCATAGAAGTTCAATAGTATTCTAAAGGTCATACATCAAAATATCTGATTTATTGTGCTTACATTAATGCGAAAGAGAAGATCAACGTACTATTGTATTTCTACTATCAACATAATATTGTATCTCTACGATCAACACACTATTGTACTACAACATACTATTGTAGGTTTAATTCTCTGACAAATTTCGTTTAAAATCAGATTTTTTTTTAAAAAAAATCTACATTTATGATGCCAAAATTGTGAAATAAGTTTCATTCACCTTATCAATACTTTTTTGAACCTTTAAATGCTTATGGAAATACAGACCGAGAAATTTGATAATGGATCTCCATTTTAAACTTTTAAAACTATGAAACAAACTTTATCTTCCTAGCTACAGCGTTTTATAGCTATTTTTTAAATTTGTAATCAAGCAAACAGACTACTGTCATGGATTTTGCTCAAAGTTTAATATAAATCTATAAATTTATTGTAAATTCCATAAATTAAATTTCATCCACTGAGCTCAATGTTCTTGTTGTTTTTTTTTAATTATTGCGTTCCCATACAAACAGACATAATTTTAAAAATATATTTCTTGCACTCATGATAGGGTATGGAATGCAGAAAATCGTTCAAAATCTCGAATGCGAATTTTTTGACTAATTTGTTCGAATCTTCTATAAGATAAAATTAAAAAAGAAATAGTTCTCAAACTGTTGTTTGTGCTGCCATCTTTTGCGGAAGGAAAGCGTGATTTAAATGTTATTTCCTGATCGTGAGGCATCAGTTTAGCATCAAAATTGAATTGTAGTCTTGTGTTCTTCAGCAATCAAACTTTGTTTATTGTGACAGGACTATGAGTATTTTTTTCAATCAAAAAGGAAACTGATTGGATTTCAAAATCGTTATCTCATTTCATTTGTAACTCTGGACATAATGCCCAAGCTTCAATTAACTGCAGAAACTGAAATAAAATGAAATATTTTCAAGCAATAATACTAATATTGATTCATTTCAAACCAGATAAAATATTTTTTTAACATTAGCAATTTATCCGAGATTTTATTAATATGATTTAAATTAAAAGTCTAATAATAATTAATATACAGGATATTACATTAATCAAAATATAATTTTTATTACCATCAATCATATCAGTCTGATTCTTCCGGAAACAAACAAAACTATTCTTTATAACAGCCAGACTGCATTAAAATAGTAGAACAGGATTAGGATTTTATCATGTTGCATTTCCTTCCAGGTCATGCTTTGCATGTAAAACTTGGCTTAGTTTTATGCGTAAACTGTGACTGTATACTAAAAACCATTCTCTGAGTTTTCTTAATGTTTTATTTTAAATGTAGCTGTTTTATAAATACAATACATTCATATCAAATGAATCAAGATATTTCTAATAATTGTTTTTTAATATTATGACCTTCTGTGTACATTTACAATTTTTTTCTTTGGAGTTTGTTCTGCATTTCTTTATAAATTATATCACAAAAAAAAACTATTAAAAATTATTTAAGATTTCTTCTTAACAGTTATATTTAACGAAATTATTCTATTCTTCTTTGAAAAGTTCATAGAATAGAACGATCAAAGTAATAAATTAAATTTCTAAATAAAGAGTGAAAAATAATATCTTGGTAATAATAGAAATATATTTTTTATATTTTTAATATAATTTTTCGGAAAAGAAAATCTATTGGTATCTTGTTCACATTTCATTTCTGTAACTTCAGTAATGTTCAGTAATGTTCTGTAACTTCTTCAGTTCAAAAATGGTGAAATTTTGTTAACATTTGCTTAGCTTACTTATTATTTTTTAAATTTTAATTCTTCAATGTCATTTAAAATTATTTTAAATCTTTAAAAAAACTTTTATTTTTATTTTTACGAATGACAGTTAATCAAATACCTCAGAATATAATCTTTCATGAGATATTGATATAGCACATCTTAATAGGTATTCGAAAGATCACTTACGTTCAGAAACAAACATTTTAAAAAAATGGGTTCAGTTTGAAAGCAAAATAGTAATTTAAAATTTCTAGTATAGTTACCTCATTTTAAGCCATTACAAATTTTGAAAAAGGTTAGATCGTTGATATTTTTAAGCACGAATTTTTTTATTAGATATATGTTGAAAATAATCCTATTATCACAAAATGCCTAACATTATTATGATCTCTACACGATATTGGAAAATATTATGAAGCCATCAAACAATATCTTATGCTAATAAGGCAAATTAAGAAAGATTTGAATTTCTAGAATGTTTAGCAGAAATATTTTTAATGCATGATCACGTCTTTTTCAGTCAAAATATTATTTGTCCACTTAGATTGTATCCTTAAATGTGAACTATCCTGTCTTTTCATTTGAATATTCACTTTTATTTCCTGCGTTGCTTCGGCAAAATTGTTGCAATTTATTTTTAAGACAACATATTTAAAAAATGAAATAAAACATTACTTTGCAATTACTAATACCTAGTTTCTTTGCTTCAATGGTTTTAAAAAATTAGAAAGATTCCCTTGTATCAAAGCTTCCATTAATTTTAGCAACCGTTATTATTAAATAGGAAATAATTAGCATCAACATAACATAAGGTCTACTTTAACCTTCAACTTCAATATTTCACCTTTCGACTAGCTTTTAATTTTAAAGCGCAAAACTTTGTCGTGGTGTCATCTACCGACAAAATAAAACGACATTCGTAAATTTTTATTTTATGTGTACGAATCCATATTGCGTCAATCTTCACCTATTTTCTTGCAAACCCAAACAGTTCATTATTTAATTATGGTTATCAGAAAAATATAAGGTGGTCCAAAACTGGTTCTTTTGTTTTCCTTCCCCAGTAAAAATATCTTTCTGAATTTCATGGCTTATTTTTATTTATTTGGGAATTTATAAAGAAAAAAAATGAATTAATTAAAAAAGAAAAATTCAACATAGTCCTGAATTAAAAGATGGAATCTTGAAAAATATTTTGATTTTGTAATTCTTTGCCTGTATTTTTATAATTTAAGAAATGGTTATTTATTTTAAAGCGCTGAAATTGGCAAAAACGGTCAGAATTACTGAATTGGCAACTGCCACGGTGTCTAACGAAAGATGACAACATATAGAAAATGTTGCATTTTGATTTTGTTTTAAAACTTTTTCATTTTCTATTCGTTTTGTTTAAAATGACTTTTAAATTTCATTTATTATAGGCAAGATACTAAAGACAATTCTCTTCAGGGGTCACTTGATTCAAATGTTTAATTGTTCCAGTCTATCGCCATATTTTAAATAAAAAACACATAAATAATTATAAAGTCATTTTTTAATGTATCAACTTTTGAAAATTGAATTATTTTAGTTATTCATTCAATTTGTCATTGAGTTATTTTTATTATTCAGTGAATTATTCTAATTATTTATTCAGTTATTCATTGAATTATTTTAATTATTCTTTCAATTATTCCCTCAATTATTTTAATGATTCCTTAAATTATTTCAATTATTCATTCAATTATTTTAATTATTCATTGAATTATTTTAATTGTTCATTCACTTATTCATTGAACTATTTTAATTATTCATTGAATTATTTTAATTATTCATTCAATTATTTTAATTATTCATCCAATTATTTTAATTATTCATTCAATTATTTTAATTGTTCATTCAATTACTCCCTGAATT
This sequence comes from Argiope argentata, assembly GCA_026289955.1. Taxonomy (NCBI): domain Eukaryota; kingdom Metazoa; phylum Arthropoda; class Arachnida; order Araneae; family Araneidae; genus Argiope; species Argiope argentata. The sequence goes on from JAOUZG010037017.1 coordinate 2,967,598, forward strand.
ATTTTAATTATTTATTCAATTATTCATTGAATTATTTTAATCGTCATTCAATTATTATTCATTTCTAGTCGCCTTAGAATATATTGATTTCAATTTATTTCAGATAAATTGCCTTCAAATAACTCTATGAACATTATTTCGCCAAAGTTTCTAAAATTATTAACTCCTCGTTATTTTCATTGTTTTACTTAAGTTTTATTTATGTTGTATATAAATACTGTTACAATTATATAGATGCTTATATTACGCAATCCAATAGCACCATTGCGTTATAAAAAGCGTAAATATTAAATTTTGCGATATCATAAATACATTTTTTATTTGTTTTGTAAAATATACAGATATTAAACTGTATCTCTTGAACTTTTCAACAATGGTAGAAAATAACGCTATCAGCTGTCATCTGATGAAGTGATATAAACGATTTCGGTTTCATTTACAATGAAAATATTGTAGCGAAATATACGTTTAAAATATAAACTATAAAATTTTGTAACAACTTAATTGAAATCATTAAAAAGATAGTTTTTTAGACTTTAAAACAGTGTGAAAATCATTTTTCTGATAGAATACCTAGTGTATATAATAAGTAATCAAAATTTTAAAAAAAATCACATAAATTAGTGCCTTTTTACCCTCTAAAGTACATCTCTATAAAATTTATTAGCTCTAAATCAAGCGTTCTGGTCCATAGTAGGGCAAAGCTCACACATATGCTTTTATTCTTATTGTTAGTAAGTTCCTGACTAAGAGACAATCATTCTTTTCCACCCTTATATTCAAGTAAACGCTTATTGACTATAAATGCTGTACTACTAATTAAAATATTATAATGAAACAGATAGGAAGGAAAGCTATGAATTATGCATGATAGTGTTAATAGTATCACAATATTTTATACAGAAAATTTCTATTTTTTATCAGTTTATTTGTTGGAGCTCTAGACTTACAATATTTTTAATCAACTTGCTACTGTCCCCCTCTGCCCAGAGGATTTAAGAGTCTGATTTGCCTGAAATACCCACTATAACTTAGTCCATGTCAGTAACGACTTGCAAAACACAAAACAGCGCATGTTCTAAAAGATGCACAACTTTCTCTGGGCAGCAAACGTGCCAATTTACTACATCTGAAAAATATTTGTTTTCAAACCTAAGATAAAAGAAATTTCATAAAAATTAAAAGCTCAAGCATTAATGCCTATCCTGTAAACATGGAAAATAAAGTATGTTTAATTTATACAGTCATAAATGAATGAAAAAAATATTTATCTTTAAAAACTCAAGCATTAATGTCTATTATGTGAACATGGAAAACCAAATTTGCTTTATTAATACAGTAATATATGAATAAAAACACATATTTTTTAAAAAATTAACTGCACAAATAAACAATGTTTGGCTGCAATAATCAAGATTGTTATGTTTAAAGACATGTTTTTTGTAATAAACTTCTAATGACACAATATTTGGCTCGATAGTGCCTTATCTTGTAAGCCAAAAATAAACATGGCATCCTCCAAGCCTGAGCAATCGCAGTTTTACCTTTGACAAATGGTTACTATAGCGGATTAAGGTCTAGTTAAATACCCTGCTTGAAGAAATATTTTCAAGAAAGACTGATAAAAATATGAATAATTCAAAACAAATGCATAGATTATAGAGAGCTATGCATTTGTTATCTTATATGCATGACTATCTTTGCTATGCTTAGATTAACCTTTTCTCTAAAAATTGACCCACAGAGAAGGATATCTTTCTCTGTGAATTGACCAGTAGACAAAATATGAATACAAGACAATAGAAAACTTGAAATTATGTAGCACGTAATAAATAATTTAACCCTTGGTCACACGGACAAAATCAAATCGGTAGTTCATTTCACTATCATGCAAAACATTCTCTATGTATGCCTTCAGTTCACTCATTATTACCAGGGCCCAACTTAACCTAGTTGGGGCCCCCTCTGATTGACTACTCTATTTATGAAGAACATTCATTAAAGAAGGAAATTTAAAATAAAATTTCTATTCGATTTGAGGGCCCTACTTATATGGGGGCCCTGGGAAGCTGCCCCGTATGCCCCTGCCTTAGTCAGGCCCTGATTATTACCTCCCCAGTAGGCGGTACGAAAATCTAGGAAAGGTTCTCATGAAATGAAGATCCAAAGAAGAATTTCATATAATTTAGATAGCCAGATGAAGAGCATGTATAAAACTTTGAAACTCACATTTGCGATTGTGAAAAGTCAGACCATTGTTTCCCTATAAAAAAAAAAAGTACAATTTTTTTTTTTTTTTTTTTTTTTTTTAAATCAGAAAGAAGCTGCAGTTCAACAGAAAAGAAAAAGAAAATACCAGCGATCTGCATTCCATGATTATAGGAGATAAGCTCTATTTTGGGCTAGTCACCCTTCAAATTACACTCATACCATTCTTCAGGGGGGTTTTAGTGTCCTCCTAACGCTTTTAAACGAATTCTCAGTTCCCGTCTTTCGAGGGAGATACAGTGGAACCTCGCTTAACGAGCGTAAATTGTTTCCCAAATCTTACTCGTCATGCGAAGCTATTTTCGCTTCACGATACCATCCGTTAAGCGAAACTATTTTTTTTTCCACGGGAATCCATGTGAAATCGTACAATGTGTTCCCTTCCGAAAAAAATACCCAAAAAATTTATAATATAGAGCTGTAATATAGGGTGTTCATTAATTATTGCCAGGGTTTCCGTACCTCATGACTTTAGAATAAAAAATATTACGCAAAAACTGATTACGAATTCGAACAATACAACTCAAAGAATTTTACGTGACAACAATGCAATCTTAGCGCATTTGCAGTCTGGGTAATTATGACGTCATAAATGAAAATGGCGACCGTGCAAGAAAAAGCAATGTGTGTATTGTGATTTTCCGAAACTAAATCAGTCATACCGACTCAACGTCGCTTTAGGACCATGTACAAGATCCTCCTTCGGATAATTCTATCAAACGCTAGTTAACACAATTTCAGGAAAGTGGTAGCGTTCTACACCGAAAAGGAGCGGGAAGACCGAGCACTTCGCAGGAAAATGTTGATCGCATCCAAGAAACGTTACCTCGTAGTCCACGAAAATCAACGAGACAATCAGCTGTGCAGTTCCATATGCCGCATACGACAATATGGAGGGTTCTCCATAACCTCTTTCAGCTGAATGCCTACAAAGTGCAAATTGTGCAAGCTTTAATATAAACTTTTAATAAGCTTTTTATGCACTTTAATATCATTACTCAAATTCTTTGAGTTGTAATTTACGAATACGTAATCGGTTTTTGCGAAATATCTTTCATTCGAAAGTTATGAGGTACGAAAACCCCGACAATAATTAAGAAAAACCCTATATAATTTATTATTTATAATGCATGTTTGTTGTGTTTTACCGGAACGTTGTATAGAGACAAATCTGTGGGGTATGCTCCAAATTTGACGAAAATAACATTCAGCATTATAGTTAAATGAATTTTAAAAGCATATATCTACTACCTTATCAGGTTAATGCTTCTCAATATATAAAGTAATAATTACGCGTGCTTTCAGGGTCTTCTTTAATTCTATGGAAATTTCGATGCTTTGTTTCTGTTATTATTTCTTCCTTTCCAGGTACACATTCTTTCTGTCGCATAGAATAAAATTTCATAAGTTCTTTCGCAGATGCAGCTATGTTCTACCGCTAACTTATTGATGTCCTTGTTATCCGATTCTAGCTCCAGAATCTTCTCCAGAGACACTTTCTCGTCAAATAAGGCTTCACAGGTAATTGCTCAAATTTTTGAAATTCGCATTAGATAACGTTATCCAACTCAAACTTCTGTGTATATTGTTCTATTCTGTGTCTTCTATTCAAATAGAGATTCAATATCGAATGATAACCATATGTGACATCACGGTGTGTACCTACCACTGTTCTGCGAAACATCGCTCGTTGAGCAGATCGAATTTTATTTTGCTCCTTAAGCGAGGTTTGACTATACTTCTGCTTCTCATCTAAGTAGAATAGTGTGCTTTGATGGTTGTTATTGGAAGCTGTTCTTGAACGATATTCTCCAGTAGTAATAATTACTTTTTTTTCATTCTGTTGATTTATTTCTCATCGTTGTTGCATAACTACTTTTTTAGTAATCAGGAGGAAAATTGGAAATTAGTTTCCTAAAGAACAAATCATTCCTGTTAATAAAAGAGCAACTTTTTATAAATCTTTGACAAAGGTTAAATTCGTGTTGAGATTTATTAGCCCAAAAAACAATATTGGCTAAACTGTGCCATCTTTACAAAGGAGCAGATATTTATGTGGATTGAATATCTGTTATTCTTTTTGTATACAAAAGGTCATCCGCTCTATCAGTGAACGAAGCAAACAGCTGATTTAGGTGCTCTCATTGTTTGTAAGAAAGATATGGCTATGTTTAAACTGAAGATTGTTTTAATCCTTTTTTCTCTAGAGTATGTAAAACTCCAAATCAAAAATAAATATTTTTTTGATATCTTCATTGACTAAGAATAAATAAGATAATTTAATAAAATAGCTATTAAAAAACTGATTTGTCACCATTCATTATTCATGTATCTGTTATATAGTCACCAAAAATTAAATGATTTCTTTAATCAATGATTCTCGACCTATTTATAAAAAGGAGAAAAGATGGGTAATCTCTCTCTCTCTCTCTCTCTCTCGTGTGTGTGTGTGTGTGTGTGTGTGTGTGTGTGTGTGTGTTAATTCTAGCCACCTTTTGCGACCAGTCGGTTCACCAGCATTAATGCTCCTTAAAATGTTCAATTAATATTTTATGTAATTTGGTCTCATAACAGGTTTTTCAACAAAATATTTTTAACCTTTTAAAGTCCTTTCATCCTTAGGAATCATATTCTGCGAATTTTCTTGACGCTCCAACTTTTAAATCAATAAATTTTTATATGTTATTTTGTATGTTAAATATATTTTATATGTTATTTTATATGTTGCGAACAAATCGAACCAATTTATTAAGTTTCGAATATTATAATATCAGAAAAATGAACTTTTTCATAATCTAGGCAATCACTCTAGCGAAATCTTAGAAGGTGATTGGTTTATTTGAGATGGTCGATGAAGGGATCTAATATCATTCATTTATATAGAATAGTGATATTGAAATTTTCATAAATTGATCCGCTTTAGAGATTGATGTACTTTATTGGAATGCAAATCTTTTTTCTATTTTTATTTAGGATATTAGATTCTTAAGAATATTTTATTAAATATGATTCACATGGCAGATGATAAATGAAATAATGTAATATTTGCAACTAATATGAATTTAATAGTTGAAAATAATATATTGCAACACGTTATTAAAAGCTGAATTTTAGATGTTCGTGCAGATAGAAAAATTTTAATTTTTCACCTACGTATTTTTGTTGACACCAAAAATATCATGATAATAAACTGTAATTACTTTCCAGTTTGTAAAAAGACATCATAAATTTAATCAAATACCTAGGAGAAATTTTTGGTTTAAAAGGCTGAATAAATATGAACAACATTTTCTAAAAGTTAATTCAAAAGTTTTAATGAACATGAGTAAAAATATTTTGTTATTTTTACTTACTAGCTTTAATCATACAATTCGTAATGTCCATGTATACATTTATTATATTTTTCATATTTTTATATACAGGAGACTAAAGAAATATTACATAACACTTATTAAGAAACATACCTACTATATCAATATGACAAAGAGAAGAAAAATTCGCAATTAAAAAGAATGGGTTCAATAAAATATGATCATAAGTTGATAAAAAATATTTGCAGGTACTTATCCTCCAAATTTTGATGGAATACATATTTAAAAATATTCTTTATTATATGCGATGCGATGCAATGCATTTATGAAGAATATTTTT
>JAOUZG010037017.1:2983516-3055051 GCA_026289955.1 Argiope argentata
TAAAACTTTTTAACTTTCAAAGAAAATTTAGAAACAAATCGAATAATACATCAATTTAAGTGCCTAAAACCTTCCAAATGAACATCTTTGAAAGTTACAAAATTACATTCTTTTAACAATACTTGCGCGTGTGCAGTTTAGTTCAAAAAGATAAGCTTCTCGTATTTGTCGGCAAAGCTCTACAGATCAATTATTGCCGAAGACAATTCAACCCTTTTTTTCAGATATAATGCCTTTAAAATCTCCTTTTTGTGTGAGATTTTTTTAGTGTGAGCGGTAGTCAGTTATCACGATCAATATTAGTCCCAAATTTTTATTTACATGTAGCTTCGAGAAACAGCACAAACATAAAGCAACAACACGAAAAGAAACATAAAACTATCCCATCAACTTTCGACTCTTCAGTCTCAAATTGACCTCTCTTTACCCTCGCTCAACTCTTATCCCTCCACGTTCGGCAAGAAGGGTTGCTATCAGAGGTGAGCAGGGTTGCCAAAATTGGCGAACCTTACAATGCCAATCAAAATTGAATAAACGATAACCATTGAACATAATGTATAAAATGAAATCAAGCAAAGAATTTCTTAAAATGTCAAGCCACACATTTATAGAAAAATGCCACTGATAATGATTCTCTTTCACGAAAAATTGATATATTCAATAGATGAAGATTAATGTTTCTATACCGATTAAAGCGATATTCGTCTGTCTAAGCTACATTTCTCAGAAAAGAATTTGATTTTAACTGAAGAAGAGACAATTTTACAATTCTAGGCATCGATCATTTTACTATCCATATAAGTGTAGTATATATCCATGGACTTAACGAATGCAGTTTAAATACCAGTTATTTGAAATATTTTTTTACATTGTCAGAATGTTGAGTTCTGGGATGACTATTCGTATACTAGCATGAAGGTCATTTAAAAATTACTGGCATACAACATAATAAATAAATAAATGCTAATGGCCAAAAATGAAAATTTCTGTTTTATTTTATCAAACCTCATTTTTCACAATCTTATGGGAAAGTAAGGATCTGCAGTTTGTCATCCCTAAACTGTTCAATAACCACACTTATTAAAAGGATATTCGGAAGAATACTGAATAATATCATTCTTTTAGAAAGAGCACATATGCAATTAAATCTTGTTTTCTTTTTATGCAATTCACTATTTCTTTGAGATATCTTAAATATTCAGTTTTTCAAATTTATCTTCTATATAAAGTCGAAGCTATAAGTGTCAGCCAATGAAGGTGAACAATATTATGAGATTAGAAAATTTCTTTGTAGCCATGAGGATGGGATGATGTATCCAAAGACAAATATTTATGTATTATATTTTTTATGTGCTAAGTAAATATGAATTTTTGTCAAAAACGTCATCTACACTTGTGCCTTATCATTTTAAATTTGAAAATAAGCATACCTCAGCAAATTTTGTAGATAGAAATATGAAATAGATTATGGTAATACAATTGATAGAAATTGCATAGATCATAGTAATACAAACATTTTACTAAATGACACTTTTACTCTACGGGGGACATAAAAAAATGTATCTATTTTTTATTTTTTACTGTAGTTTTCTACAGAAGCCTATGTGTTTTCTTACAATTTATTGGCTTATTTAAAGAAATTTAGTAATTTGCGCCTATATACAATATTTCAGAAAATAAAAATTTATTCCACTTTTTTGGGACAACATCTATATCACGATTTACAGAAAATATGTTAACCTAAAATCACAGTAGGATTTCATTGATTTTCAAAATGTTATTCTTTAAACAGATAAACTAGAATCTTAAAAACTTAATTAATGATTCTAAAATTTGAACTAAATACAAACTATGGGAAAATTATAATTACTTAATAAAAATTTATTTTTACTTATTTCCTAAATAATTTGATTTATAGATATAATGGGATAAAAACTTTTAACTATTGTTTAAAGTGGCATATTAACATATTTTTTTACAATCAATGAATAAAATTCTGAACTTTTACTTTATGAATTAAAAAAAAAATTGGTAAAATATACATAAAAGAAGATAATTGTATTGATGAGAATTTAATATTATAAAAATATGCAAATTAACTAAACATCAGCAAACCATGCTTGACATAGTAAATAATAAAAAGCTGTTTTCAGTAAATTGCTTTCCAATTAAAATAAATGAGAAGTTTATGTGAATCAATGCTTCTTTTGAATTTAAGATAATCATGTCTGGCATTAAATCAAATTACTTTCAAGCAAATCAAAAACATCACATCATTCAGAACAGACCAAACATTGCTAAATGGAAGGAACTGGTCATTCTTAACTTCATCCAATGTGTGCCTAGTGAATTTTAAAGTATTTTAGGTTTGATACATACCACTGAACCTGTGTATTCCCTACTTATATTCATTTTCTATCTTTACTATTTATTTTATTTCAGTTGCTTATTGTATTCTTTTAGTAGAAAAATGATGTAACTAAAATTTAAATTGAAAAAAAAAATGTTTTTAAAATAATTGATAAAATAGAATACAGATTTTTCCCCAATCACAGGCATGTCATGCTTAACATGCTAATTTTTCCTTAATCACAGGCATGTGATGCTAAGTTAATGAATTAAAAAAAAGAATAAGGTAAGTTACCATATTTGATAATTTATTACTCATAGCTAATTATATTTTATCATTTATACCTTACTCTTCAGTTCAACAAAATAATTTCAGGAGGTAATGTAGCCCTTATCACAAACTATCACTGATGAGTAAATTTATTGCTGATAAAAGAAAATATGAATAGTAATTCCATAGACAGGTTAAGGTAAGCCGTACTACTTTTTTTCTTATCAAATGAGAAACTGAACAAAAAGAAACAACCTTTCTAGTTCCTCAAAAAAAAAAAAAAAATCTATGTAGAATGCAATTTGATTTTTACTCTTAACTTTTAAATTAAAGCAAAACTTAAAATCTCTCATAAGTATGAATTAAAAAAAATTACTTATAGAAAATAATTTGATACTTTATATTTAAAAACTTAATATATTAACCAGCAAAGATACTATTCCTCTAGAAAATTGATAAGAAGGATGAAACTTGAATTAATTCAAATTTCATCATTCTTATCATATTGTATTAATTAATTTAACTTGCATTTTGACTTCCATTGCATTCACGAAGTGTGCAAATGAATTTTATCAAAAGAAACTATTAATTTACAAATCAATAATAAATAACCCCATTTTTTGACTAAAAAATAATTTATTTTATTTAAACAGGCAAGAACAAAACAAAAAGTTTACATGTGAAGCACTGTTTAATAATTTCACAGGTGTCACAATAATCTATCATCATCCTGCCTAAATTTGCAATATTCCTATAAGTGAATTGACAGAACATGTTGAATGATTTAAATAGTAAAAGCAAATAAGTTGAATGATTTAAATTGTAAAAGTAAAACTGTATTTTGAATCTTCTCATTGGTTAAATTAAATTATATTAAAGTAAATTCTACAGAACATTGAATAAATTGCTGAAATAACTTTCACAAATTTTACAACTAAAGTAAACAGCTGGCAAGTTTGGTATTTCATTTTCTTCATTGATAACAAAATATACTTTGACTTATAAAATTGTAAAAAAATATCTATATCAATAGTAGCAGAAACCCCCAATATAAAACTAAAAAAATCTCACCCATAATAAAATGTATACAATACAGCATTATCGATTTAAAAAGTGCTGAAGTTTTATCTTTAAAAAACTAAACAAATTGTTATTTCACATTAACATCTGCATTGAAAAGAGTTCATTTTCCCCTAAATAAATTAATAATATACAAACATATGAGGTAATACATTGCTGCAGAAATGTACAATAAAATAATTCAAAATTCTCAAAACATTTTAAAAAGCCTTTTCTTAAATAGAAAAACAGAAACATATCTTTTATACTTAAAATTCACTTATACGTGAAAAAGCAAAGTTGTTATGACATGACATAAAGTAATTCTTTACGAACATCTTCAAAATGATAACAGATAATACAGAATGACAATAGTCAGTATTATATGTGTACACAAATAAGCTTAAAAAATAGTACAAAAGTGTCTCCGATAATATACTGTAAAATTTTTTGTTATTTTCAGTTGAAAAACAGATCATTTATTTTTATTAGGATTATCTGGATTGCCTTTTGGACCAAATCGACTCATTTCCAACTCGGTAGGTTCACATACTTGAGACATACTTCTTGGCAAATCACTCTCATTCAGAAATGGGGTTTCAGTACCAGTAGTTCCAATAATTAAAACATTTCTTTTTAAATCAATGCAACATTGATGCCGTTTTAACATATCTAGACCCAAGAGCATATCCATTATCTGATCTTCTAATATTGAAAATGATGATTGCAAAAACACATCATTAATTTGTATATGTCCTAAATGAACTCGGCCCAATATTTTTTGCACACCTACACCTTTAGCATATCCTGACCATCTCTTGTCCACCAACCGCATGATGCCACATCTCTCAGCACAGGCTTGACTCATAATAGTAGTTTGTGCTCCACTATCGATGAAAGCTCTAACAGGATGGCCATTCACTTTACAGTTTATATAAAGCATAGTTACTTGTCCAAAGCTCTCAGGATGATATTCTATCGCTGCTTCCATATTTGAATCCACATTGTCCTGTCTGATTTCTTCAGCAATCAATTTCTGATATTCAGGATCGAATGGATCAGCATTAAGCATTTGAATCCGTTTCCGTTCTCTTTCAGCTTTGTCAGCAAGCTGCTTATTTAACACTTCAGAAAACAATTCTTTGTTGCCAGACAAGAAAGCTTCTGCTAAACTTGGGTTGTTCTGTTTCAATACCGCTAAACGATCAGGAAAATTCAGTAAATCTTGCCTTAAACGTTCAGCTGTATCAGCATGAGGGGCAGAAGTCGAAGCTCCTGCAGCTGGAAATGAAGTCGTTGGTATTCCTGGAGGAGTAGCTGGTGATAGAGCAGGGGTAGTGGGTAATTTGATTGCGCTGAAATCAATACCCAGATCAGGAAGCTGAGACTGCGAATTAGGAAAAGCCTGTTGTATCAAAAGGACGTCACCTTCTTTAACTCCAAAAGAACTTAAATCTTTCTTATTATCCATAAGAGGTCTTCCTTCGTGAGTTATAACCATTTGCTGAGATGGAAAACCGACTTCACATTCACAAAGAGCTTTGAAATTTTCCAACTCCATATCGGGACTTACGTCAAGAGTAACAATTAAATCGGTTAATGTTGTCACAGTAAGCTTCATTTTCAGATTTATAATAGAAATTCAGAAGAAACAACTTTTAAGTTTTTCACAGCAAGAAATACTTTAACTAACCAAATCTTCAGCACAACCAGAATAAAATATTGTTGCTACAAGATCGTTCAATTGCTAGAATTTGTTTGATTTCACAAGTCTCTTGATACTGTTGCCAACATGATTCAGCAGGCTTTTCTAAACTGTAATGGCTTAATATTTTACTAATCATTTTGAATTATATCTTCCTTTCAAATGATTAGTGATTATTCATATCATATTTAAGAAGACTTAATTTCTTTCCATTTGTTTAAAAGTTTTTATTACCCATGGTACTTATGCATTATTATTTATGCTTAAATGTACATTATAATATATTTATATTTATCTTCTCAGTACTTTCCAGTAATTTTATATTATTGTTTTTCTCTTTTTCATACCGGATATCATAAAAAACATTTATGGAAAAATAAATGCAATCTTTAATTTTATCATTTTTGTAACCAACCGGAAGTTGCCAAGTCATTTTTCAGTAGTTCTGATTGGAAGTTGCAAGGAATTCTATTTCTGTTCGGTCTCGGTGCAATTGACACTATCTAAATTTTGCAAATAGAAGTTCGTCGAAAACGGTATTTTATCTATTACTCAGCAAATAAAAATTATTTTTGTGGTAATTTTTTTTTCACGCGGGACGAATATTTCTTGCTGATGAATTATAAAAAAATTTCTTCATCAATGAATAATTTCAAGCTAGAGTGAAACGTTCTATTTACTGATTGGTGTTTAAGAAAAAGGAAGCTCTGCTTTAAATTTAATTAGGAAACTCGGAAGAATATACGATATCACTAATCCCAAGTTAGTATTATTTATTTTAAGTCATAATTATCTGAAAAATTTTTGTTTTTATAATTATATATATATGAAGGAATTTTCTTTTTTTACCGGTTTGATCATTTTCGCCGGTAATTGTAGATTTGTAGTTTTAATTGATAATTTATTTTATCTGTAAATTTATCCGTTTAGTAAAATCTAATTATTAATGATGATGTATTTCTTATTCAAAAAATGTTTAAGTAAAAATTCAAATTGTTAATTTTTTAGAAATAACTTAGTATGTTCTTTCGATAATAAAACCCATCGTAGAGTACTATGTCTTCAGAAAGGTGTAGTTTTCCAAAAAGATTTATAATTGAGTATTTCATAAGTAAAAGCACGTTTATTTTTTAATAATTGAGTTTTTTTAATCGTTTATTCTTGTCAACTTTCGGCCGTACTCTCATGATGAAATTTCTTATTTTTACTAGTTTAAATCATTTTTTTTGAACGAAGTGGGTGAAATAATTTTAACAAATAATGTTGAAATATTCTCATTAATATGTGCTAATTCTTTACTGATAGTTTATAAAAAAAGTCGAAAAATTATCTTTTTATTTGTAGTTCATTCATATGCATTGTAGTAATTTTATTATAAAATACTTGCATTTTATATGCCCCCATCATCTTCCATACCCCCTAATTCTTTTCGTATTGCTTAAAAAATTATATAATTCCCTTAATACCTCAAAAACTCTTTTTTTAACTATCGCAAATGGCTATATCAGTTGCAGAAATGTATTTAACTGAAATATTAACAATAATGAATTGAAAGTAAGTTTAGGTTATCTTGCATATATGACTAGGTGCAAGAAAATATTATGCATGGTGTTTTTTTTTTTTTTTGATTCATATTTATTCACATAAAAGAATTAAACAGAGCGTTATCTCTTGCCACTTCATTTTCAAGTTAGAATTTCCAATTTACAAGACCTAATTACCGAGTCTTTAGAAATTGATGCTAAAGTACCTTAACAACAGTAAAAAAAATTTATTCCATAAAAAATTATTTTGAAAATAATGAGAATAGAATCATATTTGACTAATTGGAAGACAAGCTTTATTTAATATATAACTTGTTATACCAATAAATAGAAGGCCAAGTGTTGTACTAATTGGTCTTTCATTCTTAAACAATTTAAGCTAGAGATTAAAAGTTTGGAACTATTTCGTATATTTTTTTCTAATGAAAATATTCACATCTTCAAATATTAAGAAAAAAATAATATTTAAGTAAAATTTATTTTAGCAGTAGATCTGTAGTTTATTGTTAATTATTTTTTTAAATTTTGTTTCCCATCTTTTCTAAAATGTAATAATTAATCAGGTTATGCATTTGTAGCGCAGTTTTGTAAACTGGATAACATTTACGATTAATCATTTATTATATCAAATCACGTTAACATATATTTTGGCTGTGATTAGAGAATGAATTCTTTTTTTATTAACATCTCATTGAATTTTAAAAAAATAAAACATTTTCAATATGAAATTGTCAAGCATCAATTCCAAATAGATATATAAGATTTATTTGCATATATAAAGTAAAATATCATCTTTCAATGTTTAAATATAGACTAAAAGTCATGTAATGGAATGAAATTTAGTCTATATTTAAACCCTGAAATATAGAATGAACCTGAACTCATTTAATATTTGAACTGTATTTTTTTGTTGTTGTTCATTAATGTATTTGGTTCTCCCATTATTCACTATTATTATACCCCTTATTCAGAAAAGATCAATTATAATGAGATCCTGAATTTACAAACTGGATTGATATCTGTTTGGGTATTGTTTGTTTTAGTTTTCCAAAACTACCACTTTTTGATAATTCAACCTTGTTATGGGGTGAGATGCGGAGAACATGAATTCATTTCCGAAGTTCTTCATAATTTGAGCTTGATTTCCTCCACTTAGATACTTCTTTTGTGCCCCCCCCCTAATTGTATCCAAGTGTTGTCATTTTTAATCGTACTATTGTGTTGAAATTCAAAATTCCATATGAACAGCTTATATGGCTAATTCAAAAAAAAAAAAAAAAAAAAACTTTTAGAAGTGGCTTGAATTCTTTTTTTATAGATCATTCAAGGTGACTGTGATTACCTTCTGTTATCTGTTGTATGAATTGTTATTAAATATTTTTTTAAAGAGCAAAAACCATCTGTTTTTTCATCCTAATTCCAAGTTTACTCCTCATAGTAAATAAAAATTGCACAAAAGTATTTCATTCCAAATTAACATTTTTTTCCTGACAATATTATGGGATACCTTAAAAGCTTAGCAATCTTGGTACAATTTGAAAATTGCTAATGCATTCTGTAACATAAATTATCATCATTACCTATTTAATTTCTTTCTTTAAGTAGTTTGTTTGAAACATTTATAAGGTTTAAAGTGTGCATCAATATTTTTCCTTTTAGAATGCTCATAAGCTCTATGAAGTTTCTAAGAAATAATATTTTTCTGCTATGATTTATTTCTCTCTTTCTCTTTCTTTTATTTATTTATTTTAGATTAGAGCAAAACAGTCATGTCCTTCTAATATCATTTTGTATTTCAGAAATAAGGAAAAAAAATTCTCCTGATGACTAAATGTGAATTTTAATAACAATTTTATATCTTTGACAAGAAATTTACAAACGATGATTGTTGAAATGTGCAGAATTTTTTAAAAACTTTTTTGTAAAAATCATGTATATAATTTTCACTAATTAAATTTATCCAGTATATAATGTCTAGTAGTAAATAAACTTATGGAAATACTAGAGACCTCTCAAATTTTATTGTTTTTATCAACTAATATAGTTGGTGATTATCTTATCCTTAGAATTTCCATTACTACTGGAATATTTAATTTATTTGAGAAAAGCTTCCTTTTTTTTTTTTTTTATTATCTTCAAAAAGAACTATCAACATTCGATATTTCTTAAAAAGTCGTTTGTTGTTTAGGTCACCAACATTAATTCCATTTTTTGTAAATTTGTTGCTAAATTCTTTCGTCTGTGGTACTTTTTTGTTAGCCAAGCGGAGGCAAAAATCGGCAAAGAAATTTGACAAAATTCTACATTATTTGGTGATTTCTTACTTTAAATCTCTAAGAAAATTGTCAGAATTCTATATTTAATAGCTTTTTGCTGCCTCCTAACTAATAGAAAAGCTCTTCGTCTATTCATTGGTCTTCATCATAAACAAAAACAGAAAGAAGGGACTACCCCCCAAAATAAATTTATTATCTGTTTGCTTGCTTTGATTAATATTCTGTTATGCTCTATGGCGAACATTTCATGACCATTCTGGTAGTTCTGTTAGAATATATATATATATATATATATAATTATAAAAGGAAGCCATATAATAAAGAATTTTTATTTCATTTCACCTCTTTAGTTCAGTAAAATTTCTTTATTCTCATAAAAGAAGTTAATCTTGGAATTTTAAGGGCCATAAATAAATATTGAGGAAAAAAATGTTAACTGGAAGTATTACAATTTTTATTCTGTTTGTATGCTGTTTAATCTGAATTTAAGCTGTTGTTTCCCTGCAATTATTTGTGTCTCCTTCTATTCTTACAAATAGTACCATCTTTTTACCAGTGGTACTTTTATTTATTTCTAAAATATTATATTGGTGTAGTTTATTCATTTCTCTTTATTAAAAATGTTGTCTGAGTAGTAGAAAAAAAAATATTTTTTAAAAAACTAATAATTTTTTCTAACTTTTTTTCTTTTTTTTCTTCACATATAGTTAAGCAAATTTTAAGGGAAAAATCAATTTCTTGGCTCTAACCTCTGATCCAGTTTTGCTAATATTTTTTTATTATTTGTAGGTTTAAGACTATGTGATTTGTCATCAGTAGTTACCTCCTCCCCTTTCCATTTTCAAAAGGAGTGTTGCAAACATTATTTCATTATATATATATATATTTAGAGAAAACCATTACAGTCACTATCCTTATTTTGTGTTTTCCACATGAAAGATTGTGATTTTTAAATATTTCAGCAATAGTCACACTTGTTCCTTTTATGCCCAATACCTACAGAGCTATTACAAATGAATGATGAAATTGGTAGAAACCTTAGCTAATCAGTCAGAAAGCTCTATTATTGTAGAAATATGGCTTAAAAATAGTATTTTATTTTGAGAGATAAAATCAAATTCATTGAATTTTGTATATTTTTGTTGATTTAATGTTATAAATATTGAGGATATAATAATTATTTAATTCCATTTATTTTCATTTCTAATTTTAATCATTTTTCTATTTTTAGAAACTGTATTTGGAACAATGTTGTTCAGGCACATTGTTCTTCTCCTCTGTGCAACATTAGCTTTATCACAAGATGATGCTCAAGATTTTCCAGATCAGGATCTTGACATTGATGTAGAACAAGTTAAACCAGATGAGGTATTTTTGAATATCTATTATAAGTACATTTTTTATATATATGAAGGTTTATAGTTTATTCTAGATTTGCTGTTACATTTCAAGGGAAAATTTATTAAAATCTAAAAATTAATTTAAACAATTCCTTATATTCATTGAAGGTATATATATATATATATTTTATATATTTATTTATATATATTTCCATGCTTTTCCGAACATATAATTTGATACATGTAATCTATATATAATTTTTTTATATATATAAATAAGACTTGTATTATCAATTTATAAATTTTTTCATTTGTGTATGATTTAAATTTTTTACTCAAAAAAGGGTTGAAGGAACCAAGAAAGCCTGCAATATATCCTGTAATATGATTTGGTAATTTTCCATTTCAATGGGACTTGGGAGTTCATATAAAGGCAACAAAAAAAATTACAAAATGCCAATAATAATGTATCAGCTGTAGTAAACCTTAATTTCAAGAGTTCAGGTATTTATAGTTCATATGCAGAAAGACAACTTCTTTGAAGATTGAGTTTGAATTGATGAAAGAGTTGAATTGAATTGGGGTTTCATTTAATGAAACGAGTTAACCCTTACGTCCCAATTCTCCCAAAATAAAAATACCACTCAAAATTTGCTTCCATTTTCTGACTTAATTGTTACTTTTGTGGTTGCTTGAAACTGTCAACTGAGTAAAAAGAGTTTGATGTGGAAAATCAATTCTTAAAAAGTGGGAAAGTTAAAACAGAGTTTGATTTGCAAAATATAATGGGTGTGATTGAAAATTTATGACGAGAGTCTTATTTTCTTTGAATCCAGAAACAGCTTATTCTTAGAGCAGCTGAACAGAAAAATGGCTGCTTTATTATAAGTGGTATATTGTCAGCTAGAAAATATTTCATAGATGATAATTTACTAATTCCAATAACATTCAATTATCTGCTCAACTAAAGTCTTTAATTGTGAAATAAGTCAATTCAATATTCAAAGAAGATGTGATCTTGATAATAATCCTGACTCTCGTCAATATTCTGTTTATTTTACTGTCAAATTTAACCCAAATTAAATTTGGCAATCAGTGATATAAAGAAAAGCTGTATATTCCTGTTACATAATGTCTTTTATTATTATTATATATCTAATTTGCTTATTTTATGAATTTCATATTTTTTTAGAAAGCTGACGTTCCTGAAGTAGATTTAGAAGATATTCCTTATAGCACACCACAACCAATTGGTAATGCTTATATAGCTGAGCATTTTGATGATCGTGAAGCATTTGATAAAAAGTTAGTATCTAGTATTTCACAGAAGAAAAAAAAAAATTATGGGGAAACTTAATTTTGTTGGATTAGGAATGGATTAATAATTCTTTGTTTTGTTTCCTTTATGAAAACAATTTTAATGTATTATTATTTTTTAATTTATTATTTCTCAATCTGTATAGGTGCAGTTTATGGTTGTAAATATGAGTAGAAATTTACAATTTCTAATGCAAAGGCATAGTTTGGACTTATTCATTTTTAACTTATTGATTCATATGAAGTGAAAGTTGGAAAACAAACTTGATTGTATATCTGGTGTTATGATTAGACTTTGTTCTGTATACATGTGCCTGTCAATTTTGAATGATAAAATTTGTTGCTCAGTTTTTAGTTATTTCAAAATAAAAGCAGAATGCAATTGCTTTTAACATGTTTCTGTTATCAATTTTGAATTATCAAAAGTATGGTGTGTAAAAATTTGTTCACAAACTTTTAAGTTTGTATTCTTTTGTATCATTCAATCTATTTCCATTTTCTTTAAGACATAGGCCTTTATCTAATACATTGATGTTCAATTAGTTAATAAGAATTCTAATAAAAAATTTAAAATTTATTCAATACATTATAAATTTTTGGAAGATGTCAATGGAGTTACAATTAACACTTATTTTAATGTACATAGAAAATAGTTTGAAATGTAATGAAAAGCTTTAAAAAAAGCTAATGAAAACTTTGTTTAACCCTTTAATGGGCACAATCTGTTTTCTTTCAAAATTTTCACTTTGCATTATATTTGGAAAAAAGAATCTCATTTATAATAAAAAAAAAGTATTTTTGTTAAAATTTTGTTGTTGGGGCTGTAGTTATTACAGGGGTGGAAACACATATTTGCCATTTTCCAAAACATCAATGACATTTTACTGACTTATTCAATAAAAAAGTATGAATTATAAACAATTTCATAAGTAAATGTGATTTTTGTAAAACTATTTATTATTAGATATTTCAAAATTTAAAATGTATTAATTACACATGAAATAAGTGGCAGAAAAACCAAATACAATGTAAATTACCGAATGCATTATTTTAAATTATTATGGTGCAACAACATAACAAGAAGCTGAACACAAAGTAACATTACATGTTGATCATGACACTTTTGTCCGTTTCTCGTTAGTTTTGAATCTA
The DNA here is from genome assembly GCA_026289955.1 of Argiope argentata. NCBI lineage: Eukaryota > Metazoa > Arthropoda > Arachnida > Araneae > Araneidae > Argiope > Argiope argentata. The sequence goes on from JAOUZG010037017.1 coordinate 2,996,530, forward strand.
CAATATTTGCAAAATATTTTAAGGCGGTGGTAAGATATTTACCACAGCCTTAAAAAGGGTTAAAAAAACAAATGTTTTTTTTTTTTTTTTACACAATGAATTTCTAAGCAAAAAATAATTTCTCCAAATTGTGAAATTCATAACATAATAAGCAGAAATTATATTGCAGATTTTGAATTTTAAGAATGGCACAATTTAATTGTATTACATGCTTCAATTAACTTTGTTTATTATTATTAAAACTGGCTTATAATCCTCTGAAACTTATCAAATATGTAAGAAAAAAATATTAACTTGGCCTATAAAATATGTACTTTTTAAAAATTTATTTTTAGGAAAATAATTATATAATATTCATAATTGATTTTTCAGAAGCTTACAAGAATAATGAACTTCAATAAATATATATAATAAAATGTTTATTACTGTAAAACAAATTTTTATTTTCTCCTATCTTTGCAGATGGATATCTTCTGAAGCCAAGAAAGAAGGTACAGAAGAAAGTATTGCTAAATATGATGGTAATTTTTCTTCAACATTGAGCTTAGATCCTTCATCATTGATCATATCTATTTCTGTAGATTTGCATAAAATAGTTTTAATTTATTTATATCATTTTTGGTAAATTTTCTGAAGCTGCGGGCTGTAACCTCAAATGAGACTCCATGGAACATTATGAATATTGACAAAACATTTATGCATTTTGCTTTGCAACTTTCAGTGTTTATCGGCCAAAGTTCTTAAGAGATTAATATAAAAATTTCTTTGAATTAAATGTTCTTTTACTTGGCATTAATTATTTATTTGTTGTCATAAATTTTCAAGCTCTCGTTGCAATGAAATATTTTAGACTAAAATTGAAAGTTTATTCATTTATTTTAAGTATGGTTGGTGTGAGTATGTACAGTAACTGTTAAATATAATATGTGGGAGAAAGACAACTTGGATAATTTATTTTATCAGTTTGTGTCTTCAATTGCAGGAAAGGTATTTTTGTCATTTTATTTTGTATATTATATATAAGCATTATGTAGTAAACAACTTCTATGGACATTAGTTGATAACTTTTATTTGCTAGTTTGGTGAATGGATTGTTAATAAGAATAACAATAATCTGAATAAATTTTTCGTTAAATATTTTTACTGTTATATAGGTATGTAGAAAAGGTCTATCCTTTACTAGAGTTTGTTTACCCCTTTCATTGAATAAGGCACAGTAATATTTGTTATTTAAATTCCTGATTCTGATAGAAAATTTTCTGAAAAAACTTCTTTCAATTTTCAGGACTCAATTTGCAAAATTCTTCTCTTTATGTGAGTTTTTAATGTAGAAAGTTGAAAACAAATTTTTTATTCTCTTCAATGATTGGTTATTATCTTGTCATCTTGATTATAACTTTTTTTTTTTACAATGATAACTTGCGTTACTTTCTGAATATCTCGGGATCTCAATATTTGTAAAATATAGATTGTGAAGTAAAATATTTTACTGATTTTAATCATATAAAGTTATTAAAAACTCCCCTTATAATATGTTTAGGAAATAGGCAATGGAAAGGATTTCTTGATATTTAATTAGACTATTTTATTTTAAAGCCTCATCAACAAATGTTTTTGTTCTCCCTGATAAAATTATATTGATTTTAAAGATTAAATGAACAATCCTTGAATGCACATTAGTTTAGAAATTGCACGACGTTTAAAATGCGCTAATGCTATGAATTCAGCTTCATTTACAGATTTCAGAGTTAAATTTTGGTTTTCACCTAAAATTTATCATTTATGTAAATTATGTAGACTAAAATACCATATCTTTGGAATGTTAAAATTTATTAATAGAAGTTTTCAAATTAAGATATCATTTGACCCTAATTTAAAACTGTGCAGTCTATAATTTAACTTTGAAAGGGTATTGATATGAATTCAAAACTTCAATTTCGAAAATTTCAACTTATAAATATATTCTGATTTGCAGGAAAATGGTCTGTTGAAGAGGCTGAGAGAACTGGTTTGAAAGGAGATTTAGGACTTGTGTTGAAGGTACAAAAATATGCTCTTTGCTTTTAGTTTAAATGTATTAAAGTTTAAAAAATTCTTAATATTCATTCTCTTTACAGTCTAAAGCTCATCATCATGCTATTTCTGCCAGGCTGGATAAACCTTTCTTGTTTGACAATAAACCTTTCATTCTTCAGTAAGTGCTTGTGCTGATAATAATGTTAAAGCTTATAATTAACATTTTAAAGAAATCATTAACCTGAATATACTGAATATTGCAGAGTTTTCTTTTTTACTTTTAAGATGCAATGTCATAAAAATCCTTTTTTCTGGGAAAAACTTAATAGCATATTTTATATAACATATTTATACCATTTAAATTATGAGGTTATTTTTACAAACTAATTGACATCCTATGACAGATATGAAGTAAGGTTTCAAAATGGCCAAGAGTGTGGTGGAGCCTATTTGAAACTTCTATCTCAAGTGCCAGATATGGATCTTCGTACTTTTCATGATAAAACTCCCTACACCCTTATGTTTGGTCCTGACAAATGTGGAAATGATCATAAGGTAAATTGATTATCTATTTAAAAAAAAAAAGATTTTTGTTAAGTTAATTAAGAATAAAACTCATGTTTATTCTCCCTTCCAGTTACACTTCATCTTCAGACACAGAAATCCAAAAAATGGCAGCTTTGAAGAAAAACATTGGAAACGCTCCTCTGCAGTGCCTAAAATTGATGATATTTTCAAAGACAAAAAGCCTCATTTGTTTACTTTAGGTAAATAATCATGTTTTTCTGAAAAAATATTTTTTTTTTCTATCTATATATATATTTATAATAAAAAGGATTTATTTTTTTTAAGTTATTAATCCTGACAATAAGTTTGAAGTTTTAATGGACAAACAGAGTATTCACAAAGGCAGCCTTTTAGAAGATTTTAAGTAAGTTATATGTATAATTTTTCAGATTATTCTGTAATAATATTTTCATTTGAAAGCTAACTCTTTTATTGACCTTATAAAAAGAAGTGTTTTAATTTTCTGTTGATGTTCTGTCTACAGAATATTCTAATAAGTTTGGATTTATCATCTGGAGCAATTTTCTGTTTTAAATATTAATATATATAAAATGTTGCTCATTATTTGATTGCCTGATAAATTGGTTTGATTGAAAGCATTCATTCTTGGGATAAGCATACTCTTTCTCTTGAGCATTATTTTGTAAATTGGATTCATATACATTAAAAGTTCATTTATTCAGTAGAAGTTAATGAAAAATCCTGAAAAAGTTTAATTTTGTATACAGTTGGAAGCTTTTTTATTTTATTATTTCAGTTTTGACAAATTTTATTAATTTGATTTATAATTAATAATTGAAAGTTATTTTTTTAGAAATTAAAACATTATTTTGTTAGATCTTTTATTTATGAAATATTTTTTGATTAATTAAAAAAAGAAAAGCTGACATTTTTTTAATATATAGCCCTCCTGTTAATCCTGAACCTGAAATTGATGATCCTAATGATATGAAGCCTGCTGATTGGGATGAAAGAGAAAAGTTAGTTACTTTCATTGTCTTTGCTTTATGAGATTTAAATATAACTGGTATCAGTTTTTAAAAAGTATATTAGTTTACATTAAAATTAAACTTTTTAAAATTAGATAGTAGTAAATATTAGCAACTGAAAATATTTATTCTTTTGGTGTAAACGGTCACAGCTCTTTTTATATGTTCAAAAATAAAGTAATTGCATAATTTTAATTTTTATGATCTAATTATAATTGACAAAATATTAATTTATCTAAATGTTAGCTATCTCTAAAGTAGTGTTAACTATGATTCAGCTGTTTAACTTATAGAATTTTTTTATTATTTAATTAAATTTTTCATCGTATAAAGTATTTAATTATGGGAGATTTTACATTCCATTGAATTTTCTCATCTATTTTATTCCTAATGTTGGCTTTTTGTAATTTTTTTTCCTCAGGATTCCTCATCCTACTGCTACAAAACCTGATGATTGGTAAGCATTCTTTTTCCTTAAAACATTTCCTTGAACACCTCAATTTATGATTTATAATAGAGAATTTTTTGTATTTTTATATTAACTTTTTAAAAAAGAAATTGATAATTTTCATTAACATACTAAATTTAATGAAATATTTTTATTCATTGAAGTAAAAAGAAATAGGGGAACAAATTTGTAGATTGTTTTGATGCCCATTCAGATCAATATTTTTTAACATTTTATGTTTTAAAGGGATGAAGATGCACCTCGACAGATTGTAGATCCAAATGCTCGCAAACCTGATGGTTGGCTTGATGATGAACCTGAACTTATTCCTGACCCAAATGCAGAAAAACCTGCTGACTGGTAGGTCCAATTTCTAATTTTTTATTTTGATTTAATTTGAAGTATGTATATTATTTGATTTTAAATTTAATAATGATGCAAGTTTTATTTATTGTACTTGTTATATTTAAATTCTTATTTTTTCTTAGGGATGATGAAATGGATGGAGAATGGGAAGCTCCTTTAATCAGTAAGTAACTGAGAAGATTTCTAATTAGGTTGCCTTTTACACAGTTTGTGTAAAATAATAATGATAATAATCTGCTGTGTTCAATTCTTATAGATAACCCAAAGTGTGAAAAAATTGGTTGTGGAAAATGGAAAGCTCCTATGATTGACAATCCTAAATATAAAGGCAAATGGAGGGCCCCTCTGATTGATAATCCAAATTACAAGGTATTTTTATGGACGAATTGAGGATTAAAACAAATTATGAAAATTTACAGATATATGCTACTATAAAACAATGAAATTAATGCTTTTTATGATACTGTAATCTGTCAATTTAATTCAATTAGAAAATCATAGTATTTTCTAATGTCATATATTTATAAATCATTGAATGTTTTTCCCTTTATAGAAATAAACGATCACATTTTTATATTTCCTGGACAATATCACTATAAATAATATCATTATGTCCATCCGTGTACTTTTATTAATATTAATCAGTTAGTACTGAAACTGGAATTGATGACTAGATTTTCTAAACTCGCTTTTATTAATTTCCCCATTTATTCTGTACTTCTGCATTTTTCAATGAGAATAAAGTAAGAAACTATAATTTATGAAATAACAGGCAAAATAGATGTGCAAAGTTTCTCATTGTTAACAAAAACAAACTCATTAATACATTAATCATTCAACATGAAAAAGCTTAAGATTTTAATGTATGTGCCATTGCTTTACCCAAGTAGAAATGTATATGTTTTCTTTTCTGGTGTAAAAGAAAGTTTACATAGAATTTATTTTAAAAGAATTTAATCTAAAAATTATGAAATAGCATTTAAAAAATATTGTTTCTTGTTTTAAGAACATTTGAAGTAATAAAAGATATTTCTTGTAGGCTTACTATGTAATTATTTTTATCTTGTATAGGGAAAATGGAAGCCAAGAAGAATTCCTAATCCTCATCATTTTGAAGACAAATATCCATACAAGATGACTCCTATTGTGAGTACTAACTTTTACATTTATATTATTAACCTTCTGGTATGAGATAGGAAATTTTCGATTGCTTCACCCCTTTCATTTTACAGCTTGTTTTTTTTTTTTTTTTTTTTTTTTTTTTTTTTTTGTTCATGTGCATTAAAATTGCACTGAAAAAGGAATATTTTAAAATTGTTTGATGCATTAAAGATTAGAAAGCCATAATTTTTTTTATATTTTGCAAATTTCCATATTGTTTCCAGTATAATTTTTAACTCTGATTTGTTGAATTTGTTTACAAATACAATATATACCTAAATATTGCTGAAATTGACATTCCAATTGATATCAACCAATGAATTATAGCAATTTTTGTTGGAATTCTCTTAGCACTAGAACCTTGATGTTGACCATTCTGCTCTAAGAATTATAGTAATGTCCCACAATTAAAAGGAATACATAGTTATTTTTAAATAACTGAATATTTGTTTCATGTGGTTACTGAGCAGATATATTAATTTCATTTTTTGTGTGTGTTGAAATAGATATTTGTTAGTTGTTCCACTTTTACCTTTACTATGGTCAAACATGGAAAGTGATTCAGCGAACAATCTATCATTTATAGAAACTGCGATGAGCAAATTGTACAGAAGGCATCCCAATCAAGATGAATGCTTCTTTCTTTGCATGCTTTTATTAAATGTGGCATGTCCAATATCTTTCCAGTAATTTGTATTTGTTAAGTTACTGTTTCTACAGTGCATGTCCAGCTCGGAATTTGCTAGAACTAACACTGGGATTCCATCATTAATAATATGTGATACATGTCACATCCAAATCAAATTTGTGTATTGTTTGGAATATATATTCGTATTGAGTAAGCATACATATTGACGATTTACTTTCCTTTACTTCCTACAGGGTTTTAGAAGAAATATAAATAACACTTCGCTAAAAAAAATTCTGTCAAATTCCTAAAGAAAATTCAAGTATGATCATGGTTTTCAAATCAGAAATCTGCTACAAAACAGTGATTTGTATTTAGAAATTAAGGACACATTTCTCAATCAAATGGGAATCTTATTCCCGAATTGATTTACTACTGCTTCATTCAGTAAAAAAATGCATCATAAACTTTTTTTTCCCCGTCTTTTTCTTCTATTTGTACTGTGTGCTCTTTTGATTGTTGGAATAACGATATGAATGTTTGACCTCTGTATTGCTTCTTAACTTTGGGAATTTGGAGTATCCTCTGTATGATGCCATGTGCTGGTCACTATAATTTGAACATTTTTGTGAGGAAATTTCTTTCTGTTTTTCAAGGATTGACCTTTATTTTCATCTTACAGTTGACACTGTATGCACAAAAGGTTGGCATGTAAAACAGTGCCCGATAGATTTTCTGATAAATTTGTCCATTTTATTTTCATTTATAGCGTGATGCTGCTATACAGAATGGATCTTTTTTGTAATTTTTATCTAACTTTAAGAGGTGCACTTGGAATATTGGTAATAGAGTTTTAAAATTTTTATCTTGCTTAATTTTAATAATTTTAGAAAAATCAGTTTACAAAATATGTTGCAATGTTTTTTATTATAAAATTCAAAACCATATCATTTCTTTGAATCATTGAGGTAAGTTATTTTTGTACTTGTGTATTAGACCATCAACGTCAGCAGTTTAGTAAGGAAATCTACACTTTCAATCCCAACCATGTTGAATCTTTTTGTTGCTCCATATATTTAAAATATATATATATTATATTCTATGTTTCTATATCAATATCAACATTTTCAGAAATGATACATCCATCTAAATAATCTGACAATTTGTTAATTTTATGTTATATTGACAAAGATAAAATATCTTGAAAAGTAAAATTTCTAATATTGATAGTTTTTTAATCTTTGGTAACTTTTGTCCAAACCGAAAAAGATTTCATTTGTTTTGCAGTAGAAGATTTTGCATGAATACCGAAATAAAGAGTAAAGCTTTAAAAATGTACATTAAAAAAAATTTTTTTTTTTAATTTCACTATAAAAACTATGCATTATTATTATGAAATAGAAAAAAATCCTATTTTTAGAAAATGCTCAGATTTATAAATATGTTGAAAGAAGTTTAATTTTTTTGGCTAAGGTGTTTATAAAAGTACTTAATTTATGTAACAATATCTTGTTATATACCAGAATAATTAGTTTTAATTAATAATCACATGAAAGCTTATTTTGTGAAAAATAATTCTGAATGTACTGGCTAATAAGTTTTTATTTGTTGTATGTATAAATTTAACAAATTGCTAAAATACAAAATTCTGTTGAATTAAATTTATAATTTAGACTAGAATGTGGTAACTAGGATGTAAGTTTTGTTTTCTTATATAAAAATTGAATTGCAGGTCACACAATATAGAAAATTGTAAAATACATTTTTTTTTTTTAATAAGTAGGTTATAAGACATTGCAGCTATCTTTTTTCCTGAAAAATGACCTCCTCCTTGGTTTACAATTTTTTAGATTCAGTTTCCAAAGCTAAATGTTATTGAACCTGTTTTTAATTATAGGTTAAATTTTCATATTAATTATATCTGTCAGTTACAAAAGGCAAAAACTTTCCTGAATTTATAATTTAAAAAAATATTTTCGTTAGAGTTTTAAGGTGTGCCTGAATTGAAAGAAGATTGCAGTCTATTTATGAAAAAGTTTTAATAATGATTTCATAGTTCATGTGAAACAGTACTACTATAAATATTTGACTTTGAAGCATTGATCACATTGTATAGAAAGGGAGAGAATGGCTTCAATTCAGTGCAGAAACTCTTGGATTGCTGATAGATCCTGAACCTTGGGACCCATTGTATTCAAATTTTCCATAATCAAACATTTTTTGGATTATATGATGCACAATTATTTTGCTTTTCACCATCTCGATATTTGAGTTCCTTCATATTGGAATAAATTTGTGAAGCATGCTTCCTTTCTGCACAATTAAATTGGATAAATCTGTTTATAATGATTCGGATGAATCCATTATAAAAGAACTCTCCTGAAAAGAGGATGTTAATGCAATGCCATTGGTTACCTATCTGCTGATGTATTAACCTATTTTATAAGCACAGCTACATGCAAGATCTCCTTTTCATGTGGGAACACCTTATAGTTTGGTCTAATTAAAAGTACTTTTTCGAAGGTGGAAAAAAATATCCAAGCAATATTTGTTCTGTCTGTTTTCAATTAGTTACTAATGAAAAATTGGTTTTATATATACTTCCAAAGTTCTCATATGTTTTAATTGATAAAGTGAATTCTTTAGTGAAGTTAATATTTGTTCATTTCAGGCTGCAGTTGGTTTTGAATTATGGTCTATGGTGGAGGGAATTATGTTTGACAACATTATAATCACTGATGATCTTTATGTTGCTGAACATTGGGCTGCAGAGACTTTTGATTTGAAACGAGAACTTGCAGATAGAGAAACTGTAAGTTATTTGATTGTAAATTTCTGAATAAAATAAATGTAAACTGTATGTTACTTAAATATAATTTATTAGTTACCTATATTTTTCAGCTATAGTTATTTAAAGAGTAGTTTAATAGCATAAATTGCTATATAATTCTTCAATGGGTTTTATTAGCTTTTTCTGTATATAGAAATTTATGTGTAAAAAAAGAATTGAACCTATTGAAATATTCTTTTTGAGGTTAACATAAAAAATAAATCAACTGCATGTAAGACTTTGTCGCATGGATACTTAGCAAATTTACTTTTAAAATATATTTATTTATATACGTAATATAAATTGAATGAGCATTAAAAAAAAGTGTATAATTTAGGTTTCAAAGTTTTTGCTGTTGGTAAAACAAATAATGCACTTTTATATACTGCATTATTTTTATATGCTAACCTATCATATTGTATTTCATTAATCTCATAGCCAAGTTACAAATGCATATTTTATCAATCTGGGTTTACAATAAAAATATACTTTTATGTTTAAACTGTATTGTAATATTCTATTTTTATTCAGAATAATATTTGTTTTAAAAAGGATTTTGTTTAATTGCAAACTTTAGTTTTTCTCTTCTTTTTATTAACTTTTGTAAATAATTTTAATTGGAAAAGTCAATGTTTCATTCTTATAACATTGCAAGTAGTGCTAAAAAATACTTTAAATACATCAATAGATACAGAAGTCCCATCACAAAAAAATGTGTTAGATAAATGAAATTTGTAATGTATTTGTGTATCTGACAGATTTCTGTTTAAATTTTATGCTTTTATGTCCTTCAGAATTACATTGATTCAATTTTCTGTCTTTTAAGTTGTTATTAATATTTGTAGTACTGCGATCCAAAATAAACTCAATTCTTAATATAATAATTTGAGTTAAATATTAAACTATGCTAGGTACTTTTCTGTTAACCAAGGGCCAGCGAAGAATCGGCAAAGAACTGTGGCAAAATTCGACATTATTTGGCCATTTTTCACTTTAAAATTGCCATAAAAAATTTGGTAGAAAGCTTCTTTTTTTTTCTGGTGCCTGGCTAACAGAAAAAGTACCCTATGCTATATTTTCTTTTATCTCTCAACTTTTGTGTAAAGAATTTATGTATACATTACTTGTGTTTATTAATTGTTCCTCTCAGTCTTGGTGGAAGTGGCTTTTAAGGAAGACGAACAATCATCCTTATCTCTGGCTTCTTTATCTAGTATATTGTGCTATTCCTCTTACACTCTACTTCATTCATCTCCGAAAACGTGTCAAAGAGGTATTGAAATGAAATGTCCAAAATCCTTGCTTGATGCTGGCTGCATCTTGAAGCTCTGTTTAATAGGAGTACTCCTAAATGCTTTTCCACAATGGAGTTTATAGAATAGTTCCTTACCATCATTCTCCATAAAATTCTTACCATTTCCTTTTTTGAACAATGTCATATTTCTTTAAAATGCTCACATATATATATATAAAATATGCACCAAACTAATAATTATATCCATAACAAAACATGCACACCAATATATTTTAAAACTTTTTTAAAAATTACTGTATCAAGTAGAATTTAAATGTAATTTACCTAACTTTACTTATTTTGATTTTTTTTTCAACAGTATCAAGATGAAAATATATAAAGAATGTCTTAATTTTTTTAAGAAAGGACAAGCTTTATGAAAATTCTCATGGTTTAGATCAGATTTTACTATCACAAATAATTTTATCCTTATTTAGAAATTTTACCATTGTGTAATGTGGAACATTTTTTATAAACTAATTCCTCCCAAATAATTGCTGTTTAGCATATGTGGTGAAATTCTCCTTTCTTTTGCCATACTACTAAATGAAATTATTTAATAATATTGTTACTTCTTTTTTCTCTAGGATAATATGATCACTAGACTGTTCAAGTACACCAATAAGAATCCTTGGCTTTGGGCAGTTTACCTTGTAGTTATAGGTCTTCCTGTTGTTCTATTCATTAGTTTTTGTTGCACTTCCACACGTTCCCCTGCTGTTGTTGCTGCTCAGAGGGTATAGTTTATGAGCTTTTCTGCTTTGTGTTTTTGTGATTTATGACCATTTATTGTTCATATAATCATTATTCTTGTATTAATATAATACTGAATCTTATACTTATGTTATTGATTGGAGAATAATATAATCTTATTCAACTTGTTTGAGTTTGTTTAGTATTTCTGAAAATATATTGTTTATTATTCAGATTAATAATGAAATGAAGGAAAGATTTTTTTTTTTTTTGCTTAAAATGTTCTTTTAGCATAATTGTTTACTGTAAGTGCAAAAATTTTATTATTTTACTTATAATTAAAGACTGCAAATAATAGATTGCATGATTTTAAATTGTTTTGATTATTTTTCCTATCATTAGAAAAAAGCATGATGAAGGGGCTTTTTTCAGAGTATTGGAATTACTTCAGTCAGGTCTTATTATCATTATTATCTTATAATATCTGTAAATAATTTGACCGTTTAACCTAATAGAGCTAAAAGTATATGCAATTAGAATATTATTGATTTTCAATTCTTGTTCCTTTATTTTCTTTAAGTTATCAAAGTTAATTAAGGTAAACATTAAAATTTACTTGCATTAATGCTTGTGACAAAGATTTCAATATTTTTCATTGTGTGTGGAGGAAGATTTATCCTATCATTATACATTTTTTGGCTTTACTAAAAAAAATAAAAAAATGAAGATATTAAAAGTATTGTTTTGCTGATTTTAAAGATCTTATAATAATGAAATTTCTCAAAATAAGCCATTGGGAAGTTTCTTACTTGTAATATGCTATTCTAATATCAGTAGAGATCACCTTTTTTATAGTAGAGAATTTATAATATCTTTGAGAGAGAAAAAATCATATTTTAAATTATGCATTTGTCCCTTAATTCTTAGAGATTTTAATGTGATAAGCTTTAAACAAAGTTTGTTTAATGAGCAACATAAGTAGAGAATTGATGGAATTAATTATATTAGTTAGTTTTATTCTGTAGTAATTTATTTTACTGAATAACAGATTATTCTAATAACTTTGTATGGATATAATTTCTTTAGGATCTTGAAAACAGACGCAAAGTGTATGCTGGTAAACCTTTCACAGGTCAAGGAGATGAAAAATCTCGAGAGGTTCCCAAAGAAGCTACTATAACTGAAGTGAAGGAGGAAGAAGAGGAGGAGGAAGAGGAAGCACCTGTAGAAGAAGTAGAAATTTTGGACGAAGAGAAAGACAAAGGGGAAGAAACACAGAAGAAGGCTGCAGCTGGTGAAGATGAAGAAAAAACAATTGAAGATGATGTAGAAGAGGAAGAAATGATGGCTGATCAGGTAATCTGTAAATTTAAAATAATCTGGAAAAGTTTTTTTTAAAAAAAACCTTGTTTCCTAGCTATAACCATAGTTGTTAGTTCAATTTTTTTGTTTCAAATGAAAATTCATGGCCTGTCTGATCCATCATTCTCTATTTTTAGAGAAATTTCCACAATAGAATTTTACAATCCTAACCACTTTATGGATTTCACAAATTTTCATGTTAAACTCATGATTGTTTGATGCAATATCAGTAGTAACCTGTTCCTGTCATCTTTCAGCTTTAAGAAAAATATCAAGAACACTTTTTCATTGTGTGTTCTTATGGAGAACAACCTTAACATAGTCCCTGATCCCATTCATTGTACTAATTCCATCGATTCTTGTTTCATATGAAAGCTTTGATTGCTAAACTAACTGTTGATCAGCATTTGTTCCTCACTATCTTACTGCAAGTTTTCTCATTTTTGATGGATAAATTTTGCTTCTGATCAAAACTTTGAATGGAGGTTAAAGTTTTGTAAATTTTATTTTTGAAATCAACTTTAAATTATGCCTTAAGATCTTCCACCCTTTGATGCATTTTTTTCAGAGTGTATGCTTTAAAATTTTCCAGAATATACATTTAATCATCTAGTATACCATTCAAAATAATATATTATTCATTAAATTTTTTTAAATTTATTACAAATTTTGTAATTGAATAATTTTTTGCAATTCTTATGCATTTCTTCACAATTTAAATTCTTTTTTACTATGAAGTCTTCAGAATTATCTTTACCAAAATTCTATTATTTAAATTATTTTTCTTCAATGTTATTTTTATGATAATGATTATATTGAGTAATAGTTTCTTTTATCTTTAATTGGTTAAGTTTTAAAACTTATAAGTTTTTAAGATATCGTAATAATCTGTGTTCATATTACTTCACAAATGCTCTTGCACCCCATAATATTTACATCTCATATAGCAAATAAGTTTTTCATGACATCAGACTTCAAATATTTGATTCACTTCTTAATTTAGACTTGAAAGGCAGAAATATTTTATGTATATGTGTGAAAGAGGAAATAAATATATAAAAAAAATTTGAAATTAACATTAAAGAAAACACCTTAAAAATAATTCATTGAAGAAATAGAATGTTTTGACCTACAGAGAAATGCAGATATAACATAAGCAAAATGCTATTTTAAAACCCTCAGTTGAAAAGGATTTTATTTTATTGAAAGGAAAAGTAAGAACATATTTATATGAAATGAAAAAGTAGTAGTGAATAACTGATAATTTGCCCAATATTCTGGTAAGTATGTCTATTAAGAGAAGTTTATTATTCCAAAGAGTAATAAAATTGTGATATATTGATTTAGATTTAGGTGCTTCATGACGACAAAGTTTAGTTATTACTTAGCTATAATTGGCATGTATTATTTAATCATTTTATGAAAATCATTTATTTTTTCTTTGATTGTGTGAATAAAAGGAATTTGAAATTAATATGAAATATTAAAATTAGTGGGATATGCATTTTCTACAAAAATAATGATACTTATAAAGTTTTCATACCAAATGCATCTTCCCCTTTTACATGACATATGTGATTTAAACTCTTTCTAAGAGTGTCTTTTAATTAATAATAATGATTTGTTCAATTGAAAAAAAATCTATTGGCCATTATCCTTGTATAATTTGTAATTTTTAAAGTTCCGAACTGCTTATTTCCTTCCCACTCTTAAAGTAGAAAATTAATGAATCTTGGCTATTAAATATGGTAATAATATATCTTCTTTTTCTGCTGTTAAATGTACAACAATTTCTTTTTTAGGAATCTGATGCAGCAGGCGATTTTCCTCGAAGACGAAGACCGCGTAAAGATTAAATATTTTATTTATTCATGGGCTGTGGAGAAAGTATGCAAGATCAAGTGCCTAGTCAAATGAAGAAGTAGATATTAGATCTGAGGAGTTTTTCTCATCTTATCTATGTTGATTGATAAGCTCTATGGCATATTTAGTAACTGTTAGTGAATGATGAGTGTTCGTGGGACTGATTTTTTTTCTCTTTTGTACACTTGATTAGAGGTTCATAACTGGGTTGCTGCGATAGGCTTTTAGGATTGAACTTTAACATAAATGTGTGTATGAATGTAAAAAAATGTGAAGAAAATTTCCAGAATTTTTACTTAACCTGGTTTCCAGCCACTCACTATACAACTTAATGGCACCTAAAATATTCTTATATGTAACAAAAATACTATCCATTTTGGTATTCTTTGTACTTATGTGATGTTCATAGCATGTAGGAATGTAGAAATTGTTTTATTCATCGCCTAGTTCTTTATTTTATGTTAGAAATTTATTCACAGACAGCTCAGATATATGTTTGTAAATAATATATTTGTTCTTTAATAACTGCTTATATTTTTAAAAAACTTTTTTCTCTGTTATGTTATCTAATATGAGTTAATCAAATTATATTTAGTTTTGTTTTTTGGCAATAGTTGTTAGTTTTAGTTTTATTAAGTTTTTAAAATATTGTGCTATTTCAAACATATACATCAGAATAACTGCAGAAATGATTTCACTTCCAAGAACATTTTTAATTAGTTGTTTTAGATGTATAAAATTCGAAAATCATCTTCACACATGTTGCTGGGTGTTAAAAATATTTAGCATTACAAAGAACTATACTATTTTGTAAATAGTCAAGTTTCCTGAAATAGCAAAATCATATTCATTTTAGCTGCAGTCTGTTATTCAAAGTCTATTTAGCATCCATTAACTTTTCTTTACTAAATCGTTTATGAATTGTTCCTCCTGAAACCCCAAGAAATGTTATTGCTACACTGTTCTTTTAAATGATATTGTATATTCTGCAGCCAAATGTATAAAGCTTCCGATTTTCCGGAAAACCGTTGTTTCATATTTCTTATTTATTATCAAAGGGATTTTCTTCCTCCTCCATTCTTGCTATATCTATGCAAATGAACAAATCGTCCTAAATTTAGTGATGTATGACTGAATGTCAGTGGTCCAAAGCTTCAATGCAGGAGGTTGTATGGACAATTGTTTCATAACTTTGTATTAAATTGGAATTCTGTAACAAAACAAAAACTATGCAATGTTTATATATATTAAGAAAAGCTTTATTTGTACTTTCTTCTGCACTCTCATGTTTGCCACAATATCCTTCATTTCAAATCAAAAACAATGTTGCAAAACAGCTTTGTCATGAAGATGTATTCATAATAAAAGAGAGTGACATGGGAATATGTGTATTTTTTCTGTCTGTACATAGAAATGACATATGGCAATGATTGGACTAGAATTTACTATACTTTAAAATCCGGATAAGATTTGGTTATAATCTATTAATTACATTAGTTTTAATTAACTTCTTAAAAATTTTATTCTAAAAATTTAAATTTTATTGCTGTAATTTTCTTACTGGACAAATTTATCCCAAAATTTTACTTCAAATCATGATATTTTTTAGCTAAGTATTGTTTACTATACGTGGCATTTTATTAAAAATATTTTTTGTAAAGTAAGTATAAAATTATGGACAGCACCATCTCAATGAGTAAGAATGTTGATTTTTTTAACAATTATCTGTTAAATTCTTTTATAAATTAAATTCAGTATAAATTGTCAAAATTTTCAGATTTTAGAGATGGTAATAAAAATGCAAGTAATAAATATAATTAAAGTTAATATTCGAAAAATTAAAGACCTAATGAATTGACAACTATCAAAATTTACTACAAGAAATGTAACTTAGCAAGTCAATCGTGCCATGTTATTGATAACAGAATAATGGGATAGTTCCGTGTGATAGATCACCCATTTGAGAAGAAAGTGAAATGCTAACATTAATATTTTCCATTGATTTATTTGAAATGAGTAAGAAATATAAGCATTAAGTAGTTTTAGAAGAAAAAATTCTCTTGTGAAAGTGTGTTGTATAAAATGTTTTTAAAATCTTGCATCAAAAATATTAATGTTCAAAAATATTAAGACACGTAACAAGACAAGCCATATTTTCACTTACTGAAAGATCATGAAGATTCTCATTGTAAACAATTATGGTATGAATTATTCTTAAAATATGGGAGCTCTGTGACCATATATTAGAGACTGCTTCAATAGATGTGTTTTCCTTGAAATATATATATATATTTACTTTAAAAAAAGAGTGTTATTCAAACAAGTAGGGTATATGATGAAAAATCAATCAAATCATTTGTTGATGGTCATGAGATCTTCCATCAATAATTTGAATGTTAATAATCCCTATTTATTTTAAAACAGTGAGGATGTAGAGAAATAAGACTTACAGTTTTTTTTAAAAAAAATATTTTTTATGTGTATGCCTCAGTGCTCTTTATGGTTGAGTTATGGAGTAAAAATGTGTCAATTATTTAATAATGATACAACTTGTTTTAGCAAAGTTCATCATTTTAAACATGAATGTTGCATTATTATATCTATAAACCATCAAGTTGGACTAAGAAGAGAATGGAATTCACTACCTGGATACCCTTAATGTTAATTTTGGGATAGAAATATGTTCGCCCTTGAGACTAGCATTCTGAAATATGAAGAACACTGAGCTGACTTGTAATAATCATGATTTTTAGTAAACTCTATATCATATGGCACAATGTCTGTTATACCACATAAGATATTGAAAGAGATTGTTTCCCCTATAAAGGCAAACATCCCTGGTGTGGTCCTAATTTTGCCTCACTAACAGAAATATGCAGCAAGGTATTCTAAGGATTTTTCAAATGTCTGAGAAAAATCTCATATTCTTTTAAAAATATTCCATTAAAATGTGATCTTTGAATCCTGGTGGTCTTTCAAATATGTATTCGTTTTACTCTTAGGAATGTGCCATATTTGTAAAGTGTCTAATAGCATTAGATAAATGTGCTGAGATTCTATCATTTGTGTTTCTTAAAACAGCTATTTGGAAGACATCCAATGGATATGGGTTTGTGAAACTAGGAGGCTTAGCTACAGGTCCATGTTCAATCTGTTGTTAAAAATATGCCATGTTTAGAAAACATCTGATAGATGTATAAAAGTATACCAAGACACCATTATGCAAAGGTAATCAAAACGCATTCGACTCATAATCGTCAAATGTTATGTTTTAAAAGGTCATGCATAAATAAATGGGAAGGGACTCTATCTTGCTGGAACTTCAAAGAAACTTGTGAGTTGATGCAGAAAGATATTGATCATTTTGAAAATAAAATAACACATACTCTAGAAATATCAATTTCTACTACTCAGACGAAACTGCGTAAGGTAAAATGTAATGAACCTAACTTCAACGATGCTGAAGACGGGATAGCCTGGTTGGTAGAGCGTTGGACTCGTATTCCTTCGGTTGCGAGTGCGAACCTCGACGACTGAAGATTCTCCGAGTGGGTGGCGATCTTTAAATATGTTGTAGTCACAAAGTCCTCCATGTCGAGAATACACTCTATAACAAAAAAAAAATCGACCCACCAAAAAGCAATCGTCCGATTGCTTTGAAATTTTGTATGCATGAGTGTTTTGACCAGATATGCAAATGATTAAATTTTGGTGTCTAATGAATGAATAGTTAGATGTCCAGCGAATCGGAACTGCTCATCCAGCAGATGTATATAAGGAGCAGTTCTTCAACGGTTGTTAAAACTTTCGGTTTGATTGCGATTCAGATTACCTTTCAACAACTTAAAAAATGCCTCGCTGCAGGGTCCGTGCTCATTTCGAGCAACTGCCAGAGTTTGACAGAGGTCGTATCATTGGAGTGAAAGAGGTCGGTTGGACAAATTGAAGAATCGCTCGTCATTTGAGTCGAAGCGATGCGGCAATTCGAAAATGCTTTCAAGGATGGGTGGAAAATGGCAGAATGCAGCGTCAGGATGGTAGCGGTCGACCTAGAAGCACAGATCGTGAGGACAGAGTGATAGTCCGATTAGTTGTCATAGCACCTTCTTCATTTCTATCAACAGTCAGACGTTCAACCCAAACACCAATGACCATTCACAGACGGTTGAGACAGCGAAATCTACGCTCGCGTCGACCTTTACGCCTCCTGCCACTCACGCCTGCACACTGCCAAGCTATATTACAATGGTGCATATCTCGATCAGGTTGATATGAGGTCGACTGGGGACGTATAGTCTTTAGCGACGAATCCCGCTTCCAACTGTGTCCTGACGATCACCGAAGACGTTGTTTGAAGACACCCAGGCCAGAGGGGGGGATCCTGCTTTCACTATTGTACGCCACACCGGCTCTCAACAAGGCATTATGGTCTGGGGTGCCATTTCCTTTGATAGACGCACCTTTTTGGTTGTCATTAGAGGTACAGTTATTGCACAGTGATACGCCGACGACATCTTAAGACATGTTTTGCTACCGTTCATTTTGCAGTACCCTTGGCTGGTTTTTCAGCAAAATAATGCCACACCACATACGGCACGTGTTGCTATGAACTGTCTGCAAGCTTGTCAAACACTTCCTAGAGCTGCCAGATCTCTCTCCCATTGAGCATGTCTGGGATATGATGGGAAGGCGATTGCATCTGCCACGAACTGTTGATGACCTCGTTCGACAATTGGAGCGAATTTGGAAGGAAATACCGCAGGAGACCATCCGGAAGCTTTATCAGTCTTTGCTAGGCCGTGTGACAGCTTGTATCCGAACTAAAGGCGGGTCAACACCTTATTGAACTTGTTACTGTAACACTGAAATAAAAAAAAATCAATTGCTCTGAGATTTTAATCATTTACTATTCTGTACATAGTCTTCCTATCCACCAATTTTTGTCTCAATCGGAAAACTCTTTCTTGGTGCGTCGATTTGTTGTTGTTGTTATAGAGTGTAATACCACAGGGGGTACTGGGTCAGAGATGATCGTTCTCTGTTCCAGATCTAAATTACGATCTTTGGATGAAGTCCACCCCGTAAAAAGGGATGTGACGTGTTTGTAGCTAAGTCGTACTCTTGGCCGTAGTTGGCACTACTGTAATACGAGAGACGCTCAGTCGGTTTAAATTGCTGACAAGTCTGTCAGCTGAAAATGAATAAATAACAACAACAATGATAACTCAAATACTTGATATTAAACAATTATTTTCTTTTGAAATAAGCTTCGTTATTCAAGAGTACAAAAATCAGTAAAGAGGGAATACATGGTTTTGTTGTAGAAGCTATCGGAAGTCCATAATTGTGCATTTGAAATGAAGTAGAACCTCAATTAACGATGATGAAAATGTCACACTGTTATCGTTACATAAATTTGTAGCACACATAGCTATTGCATTACAGAGTGATGTTTCTCATAGCACGAAGAAATAATTTCTAATGCTTTCAGCATAACCCTTATTTCTCTGAAAGATATTAATCTATTAATTTTTCCTCACCTAGCTGAGCCTCCATCGCAGCTTTTTGCTATGACACAAAATGCAGCTATATAAATCCCAATTTTCCAGCTCATTGATGTCATTGCCATTCCCGCTTAGCCCAAAAAAACTTATTCAAAGGCAAAATCTTCCTAGATTAAATTGCCATAGATAGTGTAGCGATTGAAGGTCGCGATACGAATCCGCGACACTAGGACCTGTAGCCGAGTAACATAACCACTATACCAAAAATTCAACTTCGGTATCGTAGATGTTATCTGGCTTATAAGGCTAGCGCTACAGTACTCCCCCACCTGTGAGTCGTCGGAGAAGCGAAAGATTTGTATTGAGCTAAGCGTTATGGCGAGTTGCTGCTTACTTACGTAAAGTGATTCTGACGATTTTGCTGTGGGTAGATGGTGCCACAACTATTGCGTTGTCAAGGTCACCAAAGGGGAGAGTAAAGGTCACAGTACGAACCCGCGACGCTAGGGCCAGGAGCCGAGTAACATAAGCACAATATCAAAAATATACCTCAGCATCGTAGATGTTATCTGGCTTATGAAGCTAGTGCCACATATCTTATTTTGCTCCTAATTTGAGTCATTCGTCAAGCGATGTTTGACTGTCCTTGGACGTGTTGAGCGTGGTATGTATGCATTTGATTTATGCTAAGAATCCGCCATACACTGTAATAAGAAATCTCGACAGTGTTCAAGCGCTTGAACACTGGAGTACCCTCTGAATAGTTTGGCACAATTTCGGAGTCCGTTTCGACTCAATTGTTTTCTGCATTTATGATGCAAGAATGTAAAGATCTTAGGGCTTGTAATAGAGTCGTGAAGAAGATGAAGACAAAATGAAGATTCCACAGGTGCCAAACTTACAGAGCACCATGGAAATAAATTGTTAATGTACATTTGTCACTTTTTAAACTTGAATATAACAGCAGAGCAAAAATTTGTACTAAATTCCTTTTACCCTTTATCTCTGCTTTACCAGATAACTATTAAAGACGAGGAAAACTTCAAATTATACCTTAAGTAGTAGCATCTACTTTCACTATGATAATAGCAGAGGCGAGGCATAATTCTCAAATGTGCGTTTTTGTTGCAACCGGGAGCGGTAACCTAAATTTCAGCCAATCGCAGCTTTGTTTTCGTGTGATGGGAAAGGCAACAAATGTAAACAAATATTGCATTGCAAAATCCTTGTATGCTCGAGAGAGATTTTACTTATAAAGTTTTAGAGTGATAAGGAATTTAAAAAAATAGCTTATTGAGTCGGAAAACTTAAACCGGTTAGTTTGCGTGTTCTATCTTCTTTGACTTGCTGTTGTTTCTCGCATCGATTTATTAATAACGATTATAAGTTTTAATCAATCTTAAATGAAAGTCTTGCCGTAGTTGCATGTATTTGTTACATAGCTTACCTATCGTTAACTTAAAATTAGTTTATCATGATTTAAGCAAATGTGATTATTCTGTAAAGATTTTTTAAAAAAACGCTTAGTTTGTACATTAGAAAGCAATTTCAATTTAAATCAACAACAACAAAAAAAAAAGTTCATACTGCTCTGTTGGAATCAACAATCCTGTGAAACATGATGTCTCAAATAAAATTTTATCATTTACGATAAAATTGTAATTGTGCTAGGACCTACATTTATGATTGTATTCACAAAAAAAACTGTACGATACAACATCAGCTATTTCAAATTCCAAACGACATTTCCAAAATTATTTCTTCTGCAGCAGCAACACCCTGGGTACCAGCTAACTTTCAATAAGAAAGAAAAACAGTCGAATCATTCTATACCAAAATATTTCTTGATGTGTTTTAGATAAAATAATACTAATAATGAATTGTCTCTTTCCACTTACAATACAAAATGTCATGGATTTCCGCTGGATTTCAATTTTTCAAGGAATTTTTACTAATACATTATCATTGAAAGCTTACTATATTTAGGATTTTCCTACTGATTTTAAAAAATGTAATTTTATTTTCACAAATTTAAGTGACCTTGCATTACTGAAAATGGAAATATTTCTCTTGAGCAATGATAATACTTTAAAAAAAAAACCCTTCAACACTAGCAACCCCATAAAGTAGGAAATCAAATTCCTATGCAAACTAAAAATCATATAATAGCAACGGAAATTGATGATGATGATGATGATATCGTGTCCGCTTAACAACGGAAAGAGGGAATGAAGTAGTTTTTGAGGGTATGGACCCCTGAGCACCCGAGGGCAGAAGTCTGATTTCTAGCTGAAATGAGGATGACACGCACATACATTCGCTTGCCCAGCCTATTTTTACAGGGAGACACATTTATACACCTCACAGAAGTATACAGAAAAACAAGCATGCCCTAAGCGGGACTCGAATCCGGGAAGCCCAGATCACGAGGAAGACACGATTCCTCTATGCCAGGACGCCAGCCCCCGGAAATCGATTATTGATATAAATAATGTTACTTGCAGTTTATCAATTTTATCGAACGCTGGTGTGGTGCGGAAATTCGGAGAAGAGAATGCCAGATCAGGTGTCATCTTCGTCATCTGACTGAGGGTTTTCAAAATTGCACCCTCCCTTCCCAACATTTTGTACCTCTCTTTATAAACACTAATTTTCGATATATATATATATATAGAGAGAGAAAGAGAGAGAATAAACGGAAGTAGTCTCCCTGAAATGTTCTTGCATATTCTCTAATAAATGAGCCTGTAAATTATAAACCGTATGACACGGGCGAGTAAGAGTTACGAAAGAATTCTGTTAGAGTGTACTCTTCAAAGAATATTTTTAGCAATTCATCTTTGGAATGCGGTTAACGGATATTTTAGAATGTTTTAATTAATGTATGTTTTAGAGCTTTCTCTTCAATGAATTAAAACCAAAATTTAATACATAACTATAAGTATAGTCACAAGATTTCACGCCAAGTTTCATGTAATTATGTCTGTAAGATGTGGGGTTTCTTTCACGTGAACGGTATAGACAGTGATCGCAATTTTATTTTTACTAAAACAAAATTATACAATTTATACAAAATTTTATTAACATGTAGATACGGGACACAGCACACAGATAAAACAAAAATAAGAAAATTAACAAATATATCCCATCATCTTTCGATTATGTCAGTCTTCATCTCAGACTGACTTCTCTCTCACTTCATCCGTTTCCAATTTCAACACCTATTCTCACCGACTTCGTTTGTCAGACCAAGAATGCTTCTGTTTCTCCCCTCAGATTTGCTTCTCCACATTCCTCCTTCGTTCTGCAAGCCATCTCTCATGAATTCTCCCTGGTTGGTTTCTCTCCACACTCAACCCTTTCCCCCCGCGTGCGTATCTCCACAAGAGGGGTTGCTATGTGAGGTGAGAAGTGTTGCCGAAATTGGCGGGCCTTACAATGTCATTGCATTTTTGAGTAATTTCCCTCATATGCTTTTAAAAATACAGACTGACGAATTTTGTACTAAAAAATATAAACTTTTAACAAATCTAAACATTTTGTGTCAATACTGTATACCAAATTTAATCTACTGCTTGGTACACAAATTTGACAAATTTTCAGAACTACAATCTATCTTCATTTTGTAATTATCGTGTCCATCTATAATCAGTATTTCTTTGAATGAATTTCGTTCAGAATTTGCTAGAATTCTAAAAATATAGAGTACAGATTATATACCAACTTCACCCATCTAGCTCAAAATGTTTTGAGCTATCATGTTCACAGATAGATGACGAACAGAGCAACAGATTAAATATAATTATAAAAATGTGTTTGAAGTTGTCTGTGAAGCGAAGATTCCTCAAGATCTCGATTTGGTTTATTTATTATCATATCAGAACATAATGTTTTTGGAATGAAGTTTTTGGCGTCAACCGAAATTCTTTGGTGAAAAATAAAAATTTTATTATATGCACGAGCATATAAAAAAATCAAATTTTAATAACATGCTGCCATTGCATTTACAAAAGTTCTGATTAAAAAAAATAAGTGAATGACTGCAGTAAATAAAACCCAGAAAAATGTCATTTTGAGCACGTGATTATATGAAATGAAATGAATAGGAAATGTGATATTTTTTAAAGCAATAAATGCGAGACTGTGGTTTTTGGATCGTTTGCAATACTAAAGTGACTCATTCAATGAAACCATTAAAATGAATAAAAATATCATTTAACTTGCACGAACACGTGGTGCTTGGCCGTTCTGGAAATAATGTTCTGACATGATACATTGAAATATGTATAGCAGATTTCATTTTAACTTATTATTATTATTATTATTTAGCTTTTAATGTACTTTCTCTCTGTTTATTTTATATAGGAAAAAAAAACCAGCTAAAATATGTCTCTCCAAAACCTTTTTCTTTTTCTTCCTTTTAAAACCGTTTTTTTCAACTCAGAAAAAAAATGACACAAAACTTCACGTATAGCCAGAAAATCCCATACCAAATTTGATACTTTTAAATAATGATGTGAACATATATTCAAACACCGGACAGACAGACTTCCTATGAATGATTTTGTCAAATTTTAATAGAAATCTACAAATTTGGTATAAATACCGTATTTTTTCCAACTATCTCAACACATTTTTTTAGTTATCTCTTTAGTAAGTATCTCTCTAGTAGACAAGATATATTTTCCAAACATGAGTTTTTCGAACCTCAGGGAGGTCTAAATGTAGAAAATTCTTCAAAATCTTGAGTTTGAAATTTTGACGGTTACAGTACTTTCTCTATAATACTCATATTAGAAATTTTAAAAAAGTAAGAGCAGAAACATGTGTGAAAAATACTGAAATGTTGAAATTTGCCATCATCAGTGTGTAATAATATACTGATTTTGAGACTCCTCGTCGAATATTTGATTTTGAGGCTCCTCTAATTTTTGAGATTCGAAGTAATCGAAGTTCGAAGTATACAGCAAGGCTTGTATAGAAAAGACCAGTGCTCATGCAAACATATTTTCATGACATTTAAAAGGAATTTTGTCCTGAATTCAGCTTAAAAATATAAAAAAGTTTAAGTTTAACAAAATAATTAGAAACATGTTTATATAAAATACCCCTGGACAAATGCCAAAAAGGCCTGCTATCCCCACTCCAAAATTTAATGTCAGGAAACTCTAAGGATTGTAATTACATCTATGCAAAAATATATAAAAATTGTTTCGTTTAATATAAATTATCATGTAAAAATCTAATCACTTCTCTGAAATTTTCAAAACTACAGGAAAAATATTTTTTGAGACATGAAATCTTTCTGACAAACAGATTATCATGGATGACGGCTTCGTTTTCTGTTTAAGTTATTCTTTAACTAGTAAACTACTTAATTCCTTACCAAGAAGCAAAGGAAAATACTTTTCTGAAAACTTTTATTGTTTTATTCGTTGTTTGTATATATTTTTGATAATTTCACTAATCTTTTTATGGTAACTACTCACCTTAAGTTTGGGTAACTGTTTAGAGTGTTCGTTAAATAACATAATCGAAATCCATTAATAGACATTTAGCAGACGATTCTTTTTCAGACATTTTTTAACTGTTACTATTTTTATTTCAATTAAAATATTAAAAGGTTAAAGGCAAACGATATTTTTCTTTGATAAACATATTTTTATTAATATTATTTCGTTTATTTATTGTATAATAGTTGATGATCAATTGTAAACCTTTTGGAACCTGGCAATATTTGTAAAAAATGCTGTGAAAATAGAATTATAAAACGTTTGGAGTATTATTTCAGTTTTAAGAATTTAAGACGGTCTGCCAGTTATAGTTTGAAACTTAAGAAAACGGGTAGTTTTCTAAAAAGCATGCAAAAGGAGGTAAAATAGAAAAAAAAAATCAAGGCTTTAACACAATTTATTGCATATTACAGTTTTGATAGATTTGAGAGTACCAGGGGTAAACAAAAAGACATTATATTTTATTATGAATGACCAGAGCTGAAAGGTTCAAAAATCGAATGCTCCAAATAATACAGCATCATAAACTGTTTTAAATTCACCTAATTCGTTTTTAACTAATTCGTCCAGGGAAACTGATATTAATGACACCCATAACAGTATTACACCCATGACAGACATAACTCCAAAAATTAATATTATTGTGATTATTATTTAGACTAAGTGATTTTTAAAAATTCTGTAAAATTTCGAATTTAATTTTTTTTAATGATTGCAATACTTTTTCCTAGAATATTTAGTACACGAGGAGAAAAAATTATGAATAATGATAAAATTAAAAAAAAAAGATTAAAATGAAACCTGCTATGCATATTTCAATGTATCAAGTCAAAACATCTTTTCTTGAACGGCCAAGCATCGCGTGCTCATGCAAGTTAAATTATATTTTTTATTCATTTTAGTTGTTTCATTGAATGAGTCACTTTAGTATAGCAAACGACCATAAAAAACTTTGTCTCGCATTTATTGTTTCAAAAAATATCACACTTCCTTTGCATGTGATCATATAATCACGCGCTCAAAATGACATTTTTCTATTTGCTGCAGAAATTAATAATTTTTTAAAATCATAGCTTTTGTAAATTCAATGTCAACGCGTTATTGAAAGCTGATTTTTTGAGATGCTCATACAGATAATAAAATTTTTATTTTTCGCCTACGGATTTTTGTTGACGCCAGAAAATCTCATTCCCAAAACAATATCATGTTCTGACATGATAATAAGCATTACTTTTTATATCTGTAGAAACTTTAAATATTAATAACTTATAAAATGGATTCCTTTCGCTCTTCCTGTCTAATTTATATAACAAGCGGTTTTTTATTCGTGCAAAAGTTTCTCTTAATCAAAAACTGCATGCAAAGTTTAATGTTAACTTTCAAGATTTTAGATAGGATTTCTTAAATAGATAAAAACCTTATCAACTATCTGAACACCTTCCGAAGTATCCTACAAAAAAATCCTCATATTTAATATTTACAGTTATGCATATTTTAGGCTTTCAATATTTGAAGAATTAAATAAAAGCTTATCGCCTGTATCCATTTATCAAACTGATTCTACAGATCGCCAAATTATCAGTAAAGAAAAATAAAATCCAACAAAAAATGTATCTCAAAAAGAAATGAATATAAAAAATATAAATAAGAACACTTCCACCACAAAACCCTGAAAAAAATCCAAGAGGTCAAGAAGATAATTAACATTATGTCATATTGTGAAATATATATTAAATTGTAAATTTCCCCCTTTTTTAAAATTCTTTTTGGATTCAAAAACAAAACAAATGAGAAAAGGAATTGCATTTTCTATTTCGCTAATATGCTCAATATACTGAATAAATGAATATAATATTAAAAAATAGTCGATGATTTGAATTTATTTTGTTTGATTCAAATTAAAAATTAAAAATCGATAAAAATTTATTCTTAAATTGGTTTTGATTGTTAAATATGTTCCCTCGAGTCTATAGAGAATAAATACAATAAAAGATTAAAATGAAACCTGCTATGCATATTTCAATGTATCATGCCAAAACATCATTTCTTGAACGGCCAAGCACCGCGTGCTCGTGCGAATTAAATTATATTTTTATTCATTTTAATGGTTTCACTGAATTATTAATTTTAATACAGCAAACGATCATAAAAATACTTTGTCTCGCATCTATTGGTTTAAAAAAACATCACGTTTCCTATTTATTTCCTTTCACATATTCACGTGCTCAAAATGACATTTTTCTAGGTTTTATTTGCTGTAGTCATTAACTTATTTTTTAAAAATCAGAGCTTTTGTAAAAGCGATGGCAACGAGCTATTAAAAGCTAATGCTCGTGCAGATAATAAAATTTCAATTTTTCGCCAAAGGGTCTTTTTTTTTTAAATTTTCGCCTACAAATTTTTGTTGATTCCACAAACCTCATTTTCCAAAATAACATCATGTTCTGACATGATAATAATTATGTTTTAGATTTGGGCCTTAAAGAGTGTGCCGTAAAATGAGTTATGCAGATAATGCAGCGACTGATGCAATCAAACCAGACGAAGACGGGCTTGAAACATTATTATGCTTTAATGTTTCTGACAAGAATCACAATTTCCTTTTTTGTCTTTTAATTTACGACAGAATTTTACTACTGCACAATGCATGCAATCAGAAATGAAATAAAAAATAAAGATCAAACTTTAAAGTTTTTTTGAATACATTATATAGTTTATACAGTTTTATTTATATGATTGCCACATTCAAAGAATTGTATATCGTTTATTCACTAAAATTACATATTCATTTAGTAAAAATGCCCTTTTTAAAATTAGAGAATTTCTTAGTTATAATTGTTTTACTTAATTACAGCAGCACTTACTTTATCACAGCATTATTTTTAATTACAATTATTTTACTTATTTATTACAATTTACCTATTATCAAAACCATCGAATACTAAGAATAAATTTTCTTTGCCAATTTTAGTTTTAAAACGTTGTTATTTTCTAGATGAACTCATTTTTAGAGCCAATTTCTTTTAATGCCACTTTTTTGCATTAAATCAAAATTTTTAATATCAGCTTCTTAGCTTCGAATCAAAAGAGTCCCATTATATGCATATATTCTTTTATTCGACTTTTCTTTATATTTTTCTTTTCAGAATCCTGTGCGTTTCACAGAAAATTACAAGATTTCTGAGTTGAAATTAAAATCACCTTGCAATATTTAACTACTCATGTATGACTCATTCGGGGAAGGACACGTGAACAAACAAGCTTGCGCTGCAGAATTCATCAGTGCGAAATTTTTTTTAATCGTTTGAGAGCGCTTAGAGTTCGTAGCCATCAAAAATGACCACTTAGAACTTCCTAGGTACTGACAGAAATCCGGTCTTTCGGGTGTCAAAACGACTTTTTTCTTTGGCGACTGCTGTGGTGCTAAATCATGCCAAGTGGGAAGACTCCGCCAACTTTATGGCAACCCTCTGTCCAAGAATCCCAAGACGGAGAAAGGCGCCACAATCAAGTGCACTAACAAACAGCAGGTCTTTAAACCACCTGAGTTGCATGATGAGGTTTCGAGGCGTCACGTCTGGTTCGGAATTATTTTGTTTTCGCGTTGCGCTATAGAACAACGAAATTTTAGATCCTTTTACTCGCTCTTGAAGGTGCATTTGCCCCTTTTTTTATTTTTACTACTCATCCTCCTGTGTTAGTGGAAAATTTTCCAAAGAACGGACAGTGTGGAGTTATACCATGTACGGCTGGAGAATATAAGCACGGTGATTCGAAATGTGCTGCCGGCTTGGGGTAAGTGGTTTTTGGATCCGCTTTTGTTTTTCCTTCTTCCAGAAAAATAAATGAAATAAATTCTTCAATATTATCGTGAATATGAACGTTTTTGTCTTCTCCCTTTCTCTTATTTATTGTCTATTTTTTTTTAAAAAAATTTTAAGAGAAACTAGTTTGAGAGAAATGCTGTTGCGCCTGTCATAGTGCGCATGTTTATTTTCAGCAACTTTGGGTAAAAAAATATCGCATACAGCCAGGCGAAGAATAGTGTGTGTATGTGTGTGTGTATGTGTGTGTGTGTGTGTGTGTGAGTGTGTGTGTGAGTGCGTGTGTGTTAAAATTGTCCACTTTCCTATATGTCGTAAATAAATGAATTAATAAACGATTTAAAAAATCAGTTTTTAGATATAAATTTTGTTTTAATTATTCAACAAACTCTTCTAAAAACCTAATTAATTCAAGACAACTGAAAACTAAATCATTTAAGGGAACAATGTTTTTTAAATGATGTTGACTATACAAGGCTGTTAACCACTTAACTGTTTTATTTTCTTTACTATTTAGTAAGATGACACCTTCCATTTTAGGAACATTTTCTTATTTTGTTTCAAATGGAAATCCATTGAATACTCGACTTATCTGCGTATTAATTTTCATATTGAATTATAATTGTTATGAAAGGTTTATTTTTAGCTTACAACTATCAAAATTCAATAAATCAATGCACTTACGGCATACTGGCAAAACTGTTAAGCGGTTAATTAAAAGTTTTTTTTTTTTTTTTTTTTGCTGTTGTATGCGTTATTTTCACCATTTTATTAATCGAAATAATGCTTTTTTTCACTCGCAGTTTTAAAATTTGCCCAGGCTGTTACTTAATTATAGTTAATAATATTCGTTTGTTTCTTTATTTTGATTTTTTTTAAGTACTCAAAATTCTATACATCTAAAAATCATAAGTTATCCCAATTGATACAAATTTTGCACATTTGGTTCATTATCGGCTTCTGATTGCTCAATAAATTTAATTAATTTTGATTAAAATATATTTTGAAAGATTTAAATAGTAGTGAATAATTAAAGAGCAATCAGCTGTAAGTTGATACATCCAAATATTTAAAACGTTCCAATTATTTAAAACGTTTTTTTTTTTTTTGAAAAATAGATAAAATTATTCTATGACAAGTATTCCAAATCAAACTTAATTTAGGATATCACTTGCTTAATATGATTTATACGACTAGTCCAATTCTCTCCTTGTGCCAAACTAAGGATAAATTGTTCTTATGAGGCTATCTTTCCCCCTGACATCCTTTTCCCTCTATTATATAGAATTGAAAAAGCGAAACTGACTCCAAAGTATTTTGTTTTTACAGCTACTAGACCGGAGACTAGTACAGGACGCATCAATTCTTCTAAATCATGAACGTGCGCTTTCTCCCATTGAGACGCATCGTTAAGGATATTCTTTAAATTATCGGCCTAATTTAATTTTATTTTTCATTTATATCGTCATTGAGGTCGGTCAACCGGGCATATGCCCTTAGGTCAAGGGGGCCGCACAGAATTATCTTTTGCCTTGATCAGAAACCGTTATAAGATTATTACTTTTAGCCAAATTTAGTTCTCAACAAAAAGGGAGAGGGAGAGAGAGAAAAGAAACAACTCTAATCTGAAGTGGATTATAAAGTCTTAGGCTTGATCTGTCTATGTCGATTTTTATATCATGCAATTATCAGGAAAAATTTACTTAAAACATTATGTTGTTGTTGCTAATGCCACTTGCCATGGACAAGCCCGCTGATGCACCAGCGTATTTAAGCCGAAATAAGAGTAACTTGTTTTTTTTAGTAGCGCCAACTAGGGCCAAGAGCACGAATTTAGCTTCACACTCATCAAATTTTCTTGCACAGCCCCTTTTTTACCGGGGGGGGGCACATTCACACATTTCAAGAAAGAACACAGAACAACCATGCCCTAACCTGGTCTAGAGCCCTGGGCCCCTGGATAACGATAAAGAAATGCTACCTCTATGCCAGGACTTCGGCTAAAACATTATATTACTAATAAAAGCATTAAAACAAAAATGTGAACTCTGCTTTAAAATTTTTGACCTTCCCCCCTCCAAAAACATTTTTTAAAATCATAATGTAAGAATTTCTATAAACTTTTATCAGGTTGACGCGCTATATTACATGGGACTGAAAGGTTTATTACAGTAATAAAAACCATTGTCATAATGTGTGCTAAAATTTTGTGAGAAATTTGCTGAATTAGAGAAAAAAAATTCTTTAAAATAAAATTCATCCTCCCTACTAGAAATTTATTTTTTATTCAGTTTTAGAGTGGGGTAGTGAATCGTTTTTATAAAATAGCCTGCTTCAAAATCCTCATTGTAAAATTCTGAAATTTAGTTAAAAATCAGGTCAACATTTTGAAAATCCTTTTTTAGCCACTACAACCGAAGAAGTTACTAGGTCCGAAATTTAACAGCTTTGAGGTCTGACAGTCTTATCTAAAGATCGTTTTGAACAATTTTTGTATCATGCATATAGCAATTTACAGACAGTATATATCAATAATAATTGTCAAAGTCATTTTTTTTGGGGGGGGGAGTGAGAGAGAAGAAATAGAAATACAAAATGAAAATGAAATCTGCTGTCGAAAATTTCAAGTTATCATGTGAAAACATTATTAATTTTTAAGAAATTATTTGTCTTAATTAATTTAAGCCATTACAAAGTTTAAACTGGTTTGAAACAATCACGAGTCTTCTCTCTCTCTTCCTCTGCAATGATGATTTTTTTAAACTTTTGTTTTCAATTTTTCTAGCTGGCAAACAAAATTTTGGAACTCGATTGATTTTAAGATTAAAAAAAAAAACAGTAATTTCGACGAAAAGTTCACTATTACTGGAAGCTATTGTATATGTGGTAAAATCCAATGAAATATTGCAGATTGATATCAAAATTATATTCTAATATTTACAGTATTTTGAGAAATGCAATTAGCAAGAATGCGCTTATAATATCATTAAAGAATAAACATAAGTCACGTTTCACAAAATTGCGATAGTTAAAATTGAAAGAGAATAATAATAAAAAAATCTGAGCGCGAGACTAATTATTTAAAAGTAAGAAATCGTACACAAAATGGAAGATGACGTCATTTCATAGAAATGACTAACAAAAAGCAATTGAAAATAAATTTAATTAAATATCTCAAACAATACTGGCGAAAAAAATCTCAAATGTCATGGGTCAGGTGACTCGCTATCTACCAATGAAAAAATGAATATATCTTGCCTTTAAATTTCGGAGACACCAAAACCTCCAAACCAAAACTACATCATGTTCTCACATAATAAATTTTAGTTGTTTATCTGTTAAATCTATGCTAAATTGTTATAACGTCAAATTTTTCTGCATGGAAGTTCTGCATTGCATATTGGTTGTATTAATTTCAAAATCTCCCATGCATAATTTATATTCATGATTCCATTAGCAATGTATTTGTAAACTTCAAACTGTGGCAGACATTAGAGTGATATTATTTTAATATCCTCATACCATATTTGCATTCGGAACATTAAAATGAAGAGGCCAGTGCCATTTTCCGTATTATGGTTTACGATAGACAAAACAGATTTCAGAGTGATAGGGACCTTAAATTTTTTTCTAGATCTAGATTTTCTAGAATATCTTTTAAATGCTGCTTATGAAAAGCAACATTTTAAAAAATATATGTAAAAAATTTTTTTGAGCATTTGAAACATTTTAACTATGATTTTTGATTCAGAATTTTAAAACCGAGATTTGTAAACTTTTTTATAATAGCGTCCACCCTCTTAAATATGATTCATAAAATAAGTGTCACAACAGGGTGTAATTAGAGACTTGAGGCAAATGGGGCGACAGTTGATATTACTTTTTTTTAATTTTACTATTTTCTTCAACCTTTTTCATTTTATTTATGATTGATTAATTTCTTAGTCCACAAAGTAACTTTATGCCTTTTAATTGAAGGAAACTTTTTTTTTTTTGATAAGTGTACTGTTGTCAGTTTGGTATTGATATTGCTTTTAATCTTGTTAAATAATAATAATGATAAAATAAAGATTAAAATGAAATCTGCTGTGCATATTTCAATGTATCATGTCAAAACCTCATTTCTTGAACCGCCAAGCACCACGTGCTCTTGCAAGTTAAATTATATTTTCATTCATTTTAATCATTTCATTGAATGAGTCACTTTAGTACTGCAAACGATCCAAAAACTTTGTCTCGCATTTATTGTTTTAAAAAATATCACTTTTCCTATTTATTTCATTTCACATAATCACATGCTAAGAAATGACATTTTTCTCGGTTTTATTTGCTGCAGCCATTAACTTATTTTTTTTATTCAGAGCTTTTGTAAATACGATTACAACGCGTTATTAAAAGCTTATTTTTCAAAAATCGATAAAAATTTATTCTTAAATTGGTTTTGATTGTTAAATATGTTCCCACAAGTCTATAGAGAATAAATACAATAAAAGATTAAAATGAAATCTGCTATGCATATTTCAATGTATCATGCCAGAACATCATTTCTTGAACGGCCAAGCACCACGTGCTCGTGCGAGTTAAATTATATTTTTATTCATTTTAATTGTTTCATTGCATTAGTCACTTTAGCATTGCAAATGATCAAAGAAACTTTGTCTCGCATTTATTGTTTGAAAAAAATATCACACTTCCTATTTATTTCATTTCATATAATCAAGCACTCAAAATGACATTTTTTAATGTTTTATTTGCTGTAGCCATTAACTTATTTTTTTTATTTTTTAAACTTATTTTTCTTATTTAATTTAATCAGAGCTTTTGTAAATGCAATGGCAAAGCGTTATTAACTGCTTACTTTTTGAGATGCTCGTGCAGATAATAAAATTTGTATTTTTCGTCTGCGGATTTTTGTTGAAGTCAAAAACCGCATCCCAAAAACAACACCATGTTCTGACATGATGAAAAAGCATACTCAAAGCAATTGATGTTTATTAGAGGCGTTCACAGCTATAATTTTATTGGAAATTTTCTTTGTTTCGCAGATTGAAAAGCGAAAATATAAATATCATTAGTTCAGTTTTAGTTATCAATTTTTTTAAAAAAATAATATCTCTAATACGTTTTTTTTAAAAATCAATATACTTTAATTCCCTTAAATCTCAGCACCCCGACTCTGAGCCACAAACCTTTTCCTGCAGGTAAAATCTCTCTCCTTTCCAAGTGTGCCCTAAAATTTAAAAAATCAAATAGATCAATTACCATTAATAATATTAAAATTTATGTTGGCACATTTGTTAAGAAATTGTTAATCAAATATTAGTTACAAATGTACTTGATTTGACGATTTATAATTACATAATAATATTATAGAATTTGATGGATTCCTAGTATTCATGGCTTATTTAATCTCTTTTGAAAGTCACAAAGCATAGTTAAAGAAGTGAAGAATAACTTTCAATAAAAATTATTCGCAATGGTTTTTTATGTTGATTAGTTATACATAAAAAAATTATTAAAATATATTCGATTAAATTTCTTAAATTTTATAGAAATATAATTTGGAATATTAATTTTATTTATGTACAATTAATATACCGTTGTACAATAATATCAACCTCAATCATCGTGATGAAAAAAAAATCCATTCTAGTTTTGCACACTGCCTAAATCAGAGCATTTGTGACTTAAGATTTTTTTTTTTTCGAGAAGAAAATAATTTGTAGAACTCTAATTTTATTCGAAAGATATTTATTTCAATTGCAAAACAAAATAAATTTTTAAAAACAGTAAAAGAATTATATATATATATATATATATATATATATATATATATATATATATTCAAATTATCTTATGGCATTCTGTAGATGTAATAGTTTTCAAAATCCAAAATTTTAAAAACTTTTTTTTTAGTTTTCGTCCCCTTTTTCTGCTGGAAAGAGAAAAGAAAGCTTAACAATCTTGAGTCGTGAAGAAAATGTTATCGTAGTTAACGATAATTAAAAAGGAATTTCAAATTATACCAGTTATTCAATAAATTTAAATGAAATATCTTCATCTCAAAATTTTTTCTGTTAAATGTTTTGAAACTTTAAAAAGATGTTGTTCTGTCTGGCCCCCTGAATTGCTCATAGTTTTTCAGCTGTTAACCACCAATTCCAAGGTGTACATTTTTTGGTTGTATATTTTTACAAAATATTTCATAAAAAAGGTCTAATACCCCAGAATGGCATTTTAAGCTGTATATTCAGCAAAGGATTTTATTTGGTTCATTTTTGCATAGCAAAGTCTATACACTTAAGTATAAAATTTATGCTAATAAACTTAAATTAAATCTCAATTTTATGGGGTGATATTGCTTCTGAAACTTTCATTTAATCGCAAATATTCAATCTAAAAGGTAAAGGCGATGTAAAAGATTTTGTCTTTATACTATAATGATATGAAACCTCGCCTAACATCTTCCATTATTAATTTTATAATAATTGGTAAAATTTGTACCAGAAGTTTGAGGGGGGAAAAAAAGGAATAAATCTAAACATTGAATTTTGGTAGATTCATTTCTTATTTTTTTTTAAATAGCTTCCTGGATTTTCTCTTTATTATTTTTTGCTTAACCAAATTTTTTATGAAACTCTTTATCCTTTTGGCTACTAGCAAGATATATGTGTAATATCTGTAATTAAAATCCGTTATAAACTAATATATTTTCTTTCTTTCCAACTGACTGTAAACATTTATGTTATAATACCTTTAAAGAGGAAGGGAATGAGTTTTTATCTTTCTATCCCATCCCCTTTTGTCCCATGTCCATTCATTTTGTTAGAGTTGCCGCTCTTATAACACTAACTGCAGAGACAGCGCGCTCTGATGCCCGGAGGAGATGACTCAGTACAGATCGGGTGATGGCATATGCAGCATGATTTTATTCATGCTCTTATTTCTTTATCTTAAATCATTCCACTTTTTATATGTAAATTGTCTGTGTGTAATGTAATCCTGTAAATGAATAACTGTTACAATATTTCTTATTTTATCGAATCCCTCAACGACATGTACCGATTAAAGGTCGCTATACGAACCTGCGACTCTAGGGCCAGTAGCCGAGTAATATGACCATAATACAAAAGTCGACTTCGGTATCGTAGATGTTATCTGGCTTATAAGGCTAGAGCTACAGTACTCCTCAAACAGTGTGTCGGCGGAGGAACGAACAATTTTTATAGCGCTAAGCGTTATGGCGAGATGCTGCTTGCTTGCATCAAGTGAGTCTGACGACTTTGCTTTGCTTGCGTCAAGTGTGTCTGACGACTTTTGCTTTTGCTTTGCTTGCATCAAGTGAGTTTTGACGTCTTTGCTTTGTTTGCTTGCTTGCGTCAAGCGGGTCTGACGACTTTGCTTTTGCTTGCATCAAGTGGGGTCGGCGGCTTTGTTTGCTTACGTCAAATGAATTTGACGACTTTTTTTGTTGCGGGTTGATGGTGCCACGGCTGTTACAGGAGGTTGCGTTGCCAAGGTCACCTGTGTACCGAGAGAAGGTCGCAATACGAACCTGCGACGCTAGGGCTTGTAGCCAAGCCACTACACCAAAAGTCGACTTCGGTATCGTAGATGTTATCTGGATTATGAAGCTAGCGCCACAGACCCCACAAGTAGATTTAGAACTTGGATTGATTTTTATTTCCAACAAGAAAGATACGGCCAGCGCCCTCAATTTATATACCAGCTCTATGATTTCTTTCTCAATAAACCAAAATTTATTGCTTCCTGCAACGTTACTCATTTGATGGGGGATGGAGGAAATGAAGATTTTTGGCGGGAAAGTAAGAAAAGTGTCGTTTTAACTATTTTCCTCTCAATTTTTTTCTCTCTATAAGAACCTTCCTCGTGTCTTAAAGAAAATATTTTTTGAAAGATTAGTTCTCTAGTTTTGCGCTTAGCAACGCATTTGGCGATTCATTTTTATTTATATAGATTCGTCTACAATTCTCTGGATCCCTGATTTTTTTTATCTTAAAATATCACCAATAATGGATTGTAATGTAGTTAATTCGAAATCAACACTATTTCTTTAAAAATTCCGATTCCTGAGTTGTTTTTTTACCCTGTTAGATGAAATTTTATACCTTGTGTTTTTTGTGGTCGTAAGTGAATAAATTTTTAGGTACGAGATCAAGATTTTCACTCGATGACCTACAGTTAGTTATACAATGTGTCCAATTTGAAAAATAAATAAAAGAAACAAAAATCAGGTGCTACTTTTAGTTAAAACAAATTAACTGAGGATTATATTGTTTGCTAATATATTTTAAAGAAAATTTATTGCATTCTAAAGGTTTCAAATTGTTTTTTTAAATAAAAAATACATAATTTATTAAAATTTCTTCTGAAAACTTACTTACAAATTATCGTTATTGTCCTGTCAGAGCATGATGTTTTTTTTTTGGGGGGGATGAGGTTTTTGGCGTCAACAAAAATCTGCAGGCGAAATATAATCAACAAAAACCGTTGGCGAGAAATAAAAATTTTACTATCAGCACGAGCATCTCAAAAAATCAGCCTTTAATAATGCGTTGCCATCCCATTTTACAAAAGTTGTGATTTAAAAAAAAGTTAATGACTACAGCTGATAAAACCTAGAAAAATGTCATTTTAAGCATGTGATTATACGAAATGAAATAAATAGGAAATGGGATATTTTTTGAAACAATCAATGCGAGACAAAAGTTTTTTTGGAACGTTTGCAATACTAAAGTGACTCATTCAATGAAACAGTGAAAATGAATAAAAATATAATTTAACTCGCACGAGCTCGTGGGGCTTGGCCGTTCGAGAAATGATGTTCTGACATGATACATTGAAATATGCATAGCAGATTTCATTTTAAACTTTATTTTTTTTCACCTTTTTTAATACTTATATTATATATTATTATTATTTGGTAAAACTGATAAATATTACAAATTAAACCTTACTTCCAATCTAAAAGTTTGTAATTTTTTCTTCCTGTTCTCATTTTTAGATATGTTTATCCTAATTTTTGGATAAAAGATATTTTATTCTCAATTTCGAATGAACAAAATTACACTGCGCACCTATTATAATAAATAAAAATGCTCATAAAATTTTAATCAATCGAATATCAATGTTTTATTTCGATCCTTTTCCCTTTATGTACTTATTTTCATTGAAAACATCTTCACTAAACCGTAAAGAAATACACAGATACCCATTTACGTCTGGCTGCAAAACCCACAATGGAGTCCCAATTATTTTATCTCTTTACCAATTACGCAACCACAGCTAGCAGTGGTTTGTTGCAATCTTACTTAGGATTGCCTTAAAAATTTCCGCCTCCTGTAACAATGGCTTTGCTAAACAGGTTAATGTGCTAATATATCGTGTGAACACATTGAACTTCGCAAAGAATGTTCAACGTCACTTTTTGAGGAAAAATATTTTTAAAAAAATTTCTGTTATATAACAGATTTCTCTTTCTTTGCTTTCCCAGTACTTTTCTTTTAAATGTTGAAACTTAAAAAAAAAAATAATGTATTTATATAAATAAAATGTGATTTTATTTTTAAAAAAAATATTAGTTTAAATTATACATTTAACGTTGGAATCACGTGTTAAACATCGGCGCATGCGTCATCTAAGTGCATGTTCGTACGCAACATTGAAACTTTAATATTGCAACTTACTATCCAAGATGAGCAATTATTCTGAATTTAACTCATGTGACCTGGAATTGATTCCCCCCACTTTTTTTGGTGCATTACAAATTATCATGTTTCATATAAAATGCTGTTTAAAGGATTAAATATTTATTACTTTTTAATAATTTTATTTGTAAGAATTAAAGTTTTGTTAAAAGGATTAAAGAAGATCAATTTTTATTATCATGTCAGAACATGATGTTGTTTTTGGGATGAGGTTTTCTGGCGTAACAAAACTCCGTAGTCGAAAAATAAAAGTTTTATTATCTCCAAGAGCATCTAAAAAACAGCGTTTAATAGC
Source organism: Argiope argentata (assembly GCA_026289955.1). NCBI lineage: Eukaryota > Metazoa > Arthropoda > Arachnida > Araneae > Araneidae > Argiope > Argiope argentata. The sequence continues at coordinate 3,035,611 of JAOUZG010037017.1, forward strand.
GCGTTGCCATGGCATTTACAAACTGATTTTTAAAAAATAAGTTAATGACTACAGCAAATAAAACCTAGAAAAATGTCATTTTGACCACGTGATTATATGAAATGAAATAAATTTAATATATTTTATATATTATTAATATTTTTTAAAACAATAAATTCAAGAAAAAGTTTTTTTGGATCGTTTGCAATACTAAAGTGCCTTATTCAATGAAACAAGAAAAATGGACAAGAAAATATGTTCTGACATGATGCATTAGAATATGCATAGCAGATTTCATTTTCATTTTATTTTATAGGAAATTATCTTTGTTTCTTGATTTGAGAAGAGAAATTGTAAAAATCATTAGTTCAGTTTTAGTTATCAATTTTAAAAAAAGTAATATTTTTAATATATAAAAAAATCATTCTTTAATTAAATTTCTTAGATCAAAAGAATTAAAATCTTATCTTAGGAATTTCTTAGATCAAAAGAATTAAAAATTGGGGGAATGCATGTTTTTATTTGATTCTTTAAAATAAATAAGCAAAAATTATTGAAAGATTAATCTTAACAACAGCTTTTTCTAACAGATTATTTTAATTTGTCATTAATATACAATTTAATTTTTATAGGCACTTTTATTTTATTTTTTGTTTGTAAGATGTAATTTTACTTTCGATTTTTCACTCACATCCTAATATAATAATATTGAATTTTTTTATGTTTTTTTTTTTGTTAATAATGCAACGTTTTAGCGATTTCTGAATTTAATTTAGATTTTTAATTAATTTGAAATTCCAATTTATATCAAGAACAAATAAATTGTTCTAATATTGTTCTTAAAAAAACTGTTTAAGGGCATTTTTTCACTTTCTGACTGCTAGATAAATCACATTTTTAAGGTAAGTAAATAAAAATATATTTAAAAGTATAAAATTAAAAAAAAAAAAAAACAGAATATTTTAAAACCAAAATAAGAAATAATGGTTAGAATTATTTTATGTGTAATTGATTAAAAAATCTCCTAAATACCTTCCAACCATTATGAAATATCATAATATTAAAAAATAATATTATGCAGAATGAAAAACTTCTCTCTATTAATGTATACAATTTTTTAATTTTTTTTGCAAAATACCCTCTGATAATCAGACTCTGTTTATACGATTGAGTTATGTGATAAGGGTGTGACTGGCTGTAATTTAAAAAAAAAAGAATTAAAGGTCACAATAAAACAAAAAATGTAAAAGGGTGAGAAAGGAAGTTAGGTCATATATAAAATCCTAAACATTGATTAAAAATTAAAATATGGATCAAATTAAAATTTTAATTTAGTTAGAGTTTTTCATAAGCATTTCATGATTTTATAATTTGTCTGTTTTGACCTTCAGGTTTCATTTCAATTTAAAAGAATTCCTTTTTTAAATAACTAATAAAAATATATTTAATTTTTAAAAATATTTATGTCCTTTTCTTATATATATATATATATATATATATATATATATATATATATTTGAGTATAAAAAATAATTCTTATAAAAAGGTTACACCTGTAGATTTTCTGAGGATTGATATAGAAGTTGATAAGTTGTCACTGATATTGCTTAGACTAGTTTGTTGTAGTAGCTCTTTATATTTTTCGTTGTTGAGTTGTAGACGTATTACAGGAATTCTAAAAAAAAATGAAATCTAACTTTAATTAAAAAAGATAATTCAAAAAATTCTTTTAAAAATAAATTTAAACTATAATTACAGTACTTTTATTTTTTAAAATAACATTTATGAATGATGAGATATTTTTTAAATAGTTATTTATTTTTAGATAAACAGTTATTTATTTAGATTTTAATATTATTTTAGCAACAATCTTTTTTCTGAATTTTTTGAAATCGTTTGGTTTTATTTCATAGTTTCGCTTACGATTTTCTTCTGAATAATAGAATTTATTCTACAGAAAATGGATAAAAGGTAAGTGAAATACTTGTATATACATTTATGAATTGATGAAATTAAGAAAAAAGGCCATTTGCACTATCAATATTAGTAATAGTTGTGTTTTATTTTATTTTCCATTCTGTACATTCTGTATGAATTGATGAAATTAAGAAAAAAGGCCATTTGCACTATCAATATTAGTAATAGTTGTGTTTTATTTTATTTTCCATTCTGTATATGTGCTCTTTTAAAATTCTTAAAAGCTCTAAAAAATTCTAAAATCTTTCCATTGTTGCTATAAGTAGGAAATTCTTAAGATAATTTTTTTCAAGTTTTTATTTTACCTGACTTGTTTTGGGTTTGTAAATTTCATAATTTGAAAATGATATTTTAAATCAATTCAGAGATCATAATCTCGTTCTGCTTATTTGAAATTCTGAAATTTTTAGCACTTTTGGATTCTTGGTAATAATGCAATAATTTAACATTTTTAGATATTAATAATATTTCATTTTCATTGAAAAATAAGTTGCTTATTTTGGAAAAAAAAATCACGTATCAATGATTGTTTTATACCTGGCTTTTACAAGAAAATTAAGAATTAATAGCATGTTCACATCGAATCACAACATTAAAAGTTTTCAAAATGAACCAGTGCGAGTTTCTCTCCGTGATTTTTCTTATATTCCAACTCAATATCATGCTTCGCACAATATATTGAAATTAAGTGATTATGGATTTTAGGCGTTTTCCGGTTTTGAATCCCAAATCTGATGCACCATATAGAACATATTAATAATCAACATCGTTTTGTTTTCGAGATATTACATTTATAAATACTCTAATATACTTATTGGCAGGCAGCCAAATCTTTAAAGGATTGGGTGCAAAATCTGAAGTAGTTTTATAATTCTATTAATAAAATCCTTTATTAAGTTTAAATTATATAGCTATTTTTGTTTTTGAATTATTGTGTTTATATAGACATAGACTGACGGATAAATAAACTTCATATTAATTAATTTCTTCCAAAATTAGACAAAAATCTGCAATATTAATGTAAAAACTACACACCAAGTTCTTCGATGTATCCCATTGAATTATTTTATTATTATTATTCTTTTATTCACGAACAGGCAATCATAATTCCACGAGTTGTTTACCTGGGTAAAATCTTAGTTTAGTATGTCCCTTACCTTATCAAAGATACCAATAGCGCCAAGTCGCCAATCAAGATGGCTATCCAGATGAACAATAATATGAATCAGTAATACTTATCCAATTTTTTTATTCAAATTGTGACGATATTTTTATCTAAGATTCTTTTTAAACTTTTATTCGCCACTATTGCTGAATCTACTTAGGATTCTAAAATAAATAAACACAATAAAAAGGTTGCGACAGTTTGTTTTTTATATAGTCGCATCAGAGCACGCGATATCTTCGCCATTTGAAGAAGGCACTGGGTAGAATGTTTCGGTAAAAGTGAAGTTTACTGCTCCCCTTGCTGCGCCAAGGATGCCAAGTCGCCAATAAAGACGGTGGACAAAGTAAACAAACACTTTTGCGGAACAGTTACGGTTACCACTTCCCGCAATATAATTATAACTTTTTACTGATAAGTATTATTTTTTTCTGGCTGGTTTTGCCGGTCTTTTAGGTGCAGAGCAAATGTTAGAGAATGCGATGCCTTCGGCACCTGTACAAGGCACCAGACAGAATTTTTTAACTTAAAAAAAAGTATCATATGCCTTCGTTAGCAGCGAGAGTGAAAACCTAATAGCTTTCCTAATACAAAAAACATATGGATACTGTGAATGACAAAAGCACAGGGAGAACAAAATGGCATCCGCTCCTAGAAACTTCGCTTCTGAATATTGATGTTTCTCTAAGAAAAAATTTTGAAGAATAAATATATTTATTCGGTGAAACTATTTCTTCTTTTCTGCAAGGAATGATTTAGAAATTTCTGTGAAAAAAAAGAAAGAAAGATAACATCGGAATTTTTCAGTGATACACACATTGTTCTTTTAGAACGATTTGTACTCCGCCTTCTAGAAATCGAATTCTCCTATACAATATTGCGGATAATATTAATGATCATCCAACCCATGAAACATCGATTGTTAAAAACAAATTCTGATTTAAGGAATTATCATGGGAAATCCCCAAAAAGGAAAATAAATCACAAAGAATTCCCTTAGAAGGACAAGATCACAGAATTGTGAAACAAAGACAAACGATTTCAAAAAGTTAGAGTACATGTTTTAGTTTTTGATTTTCCGTTCTAACAAAATTCATGAACAGGTGATTTTAATCAGAATGAATTGATTCAATATGAATTTAAATAGGATAAATATGTTTGATCTGTTCGTAGTTTATTTTAAAAATAACATTAGAAAGTTTTATTAGAAGAAAAATAATAATGATTAATTAAATTTTTTAATGGATGTTATTTTGTCGATTATTTTTACTTTTCATTTTTCACAAAATTGTAGTAGAAAATTTAAAACCTCATCAGGAAAAAAAAAATAAACAAATCAGTATTAGGTTTACTAGAACTATTTAGTTTTCATGTTCATGGTACTATATTGGCGACAATCTCAAAGGCACAATAAACTAGGTTTTAGTCCTTTAGTCGGTTTTTTTTCCTTGTTGACTACAAGACTGACTTTTAAGTCTTGTTTATTTAATTTTCTTTAACAAAAACTATTAGAACGTCCGAATTGTGATTATTCTTTTTCTTGCTGTTTTCTTGTACATTGTAATATTAATTTATGAAACTATATATATATATAAAAGGCTTATGTACGTGGCATAAAATTCGCTCTTATTACTTATTGTCGAATGGCAACATTTAACTATAAATAAAGCGTGATTCAAATATATATTAAACTCCTATGGGACAACAGCCTTATGATTTTCACTTGCCTTTTATTTGGTGGAATATATATTTTTAATTTGCACCCGAGTAATTTCTTTTAGACTGATTTAATTGAATTTGTCTTTCAGTCATATCAAAATACACACTTATTTTTAAAAAAATACAATCGTTTCATTGTTTAAAAAGTCAGTAATCTGGGCAAACAATCTGACCCCAATGGCAACTAATACAAATGTAAGATATTAAAAACATTTCGTGATGCGTAAAACAGCCAAATCATGATTCCTACTTAAGTGTGATTTTTAAAAAAAATTAATTTGTTTGTTTTTAAAATAATATTCTACTTCAACATTTCTTATAACTTAATTATCAATTGCTTGATTTAATTAATTATATTTTGTTCCCATATAAATGGAGATATATGACAATAAATGCGAGAAAAATCAATTTTAAGCTTATGTAATATTTCTAATAATAAATTATAGGTTATAAACTAAAAGGATAAAAAAGAATTTAAATTTAAAAAAAATCCCTTTTTATACTTCATTATAAAGTTTTATTAAAAAAAATATTTTCTTTACTTATTTTTTTTTTAAAAAATTATTTTTAGATTGGAATTAAGTGCATTTTGATTTAGCATATATGTTCTGTAAATTCAAATATATTTTTTTAAAATTTTACTGTAATCCATTATTATATAATGCAAAATGAGATTTGAAAAAGACATTTTCTTATATTTGCAAATCCAGAAATTCCGAATTTAAGAAAGAAATAAAAGATTAAAATGAAATCTGCTATGCATATTTCAATGTATCATGTCAGAACATCATTTCTTGAACGGCCAAACACCACGTGCTCGTGCGAGTTAAATCATATTTTTATTCATATTTATTTGTTTCATTGAATTATTAATTTTAGTAATGCAAACAATCATAAAAAAAACTTTATCACGCATTTATTGTTTAAAAAATATCACATTTCCTATTTATATTATTTCATATAATCACGTGCTCAAAATGACATTTTTCTAGGTTTTATTTGCTTTAGTAATGAACTTTTTTTTAAATTAGAGCTTTTGTAAATTCATTGGCAACACGTTATTAAAAGCTTAATTTTTTTTAGATGCTCGAGCAGTTAATAAAATTTTTATTTTTCGCCTACGGATTTTTGCTGACGCCATAAACCTCATCCCCAAAACAACATCATCTTCTGGCATGTTAATAATAAGTTTAAAAAAAATTGTATCAGTTGTTCGAAACAGCATAACTTTATAATACATATAAATTTGTCAATTTTAATTTCATTAAAACAAATTTACTTTTATTTATTACTAGCCGCCTTTGGCGACCAGTCGGTTCGCCAATATTAATGCTGACTAAAGGGTTAAATCATTTTTTTTATATAACTTGGTCTCATAATAAGTTTTTCAGAAAAATATTTTTACGCTTCAAATTTCGATAGTCATATAATTCACTTATACTATTATGTAGGCCTTAAGCAGTCCTGTCTTTGAAGTCCGCATCTTACTCTGATTTTCTATCAGTGCACGTAAAATTCACTCTCAAATTAAATTGAAAATGATGAAACTTCAATTAATATAAAGACCTCTTTACTCAATCTAAGCATGTCTTTAAATAAAACTAAGAACTGAAAGCAGAATAGTTCGACATTGAAGTTTTATGTTCAATACAGAAATTGAAACATTATAAATTTTTTTCATAATTTATAAGATCTCAAGGAATTTTTCAGCAAAAATTTCAAACGTTAATTGAAACCTTCAGTTTTTAATTTTATTTTTAGATGTATATAAATGCTCTCAATAATATTTTTTTTAGGTTTATAAATATATTTCAAAAAATTATGGTTTAAATTCCTTTGGTCTTATAGATTCATATTCTGTAAAATATTCTAAATATTTCAACTTCTAAATAAATAAATAAGCATTTCTATCTTCCTCAAATCTGGCTGATTTATTCAGTTCTGAATATTGCAAGTTTAGAATAATCATCATTATCATAATCTGGACCAATTATTCTAGAGTAACTCTGATTGGCTTTTTTGATATATTGATAAAGTGATCTAAAATCGCCAGTTTATATCAAATAGTTATGTTGAAATTTTCATAGATCGATCAGCTTTGATGATTGATTTAGTTGATTGGAGTGCCTCTTTTTTATTTAAGGACTTATTGTCTCAAGATCATTTTGTTAAATATGATTTACAGAGCAGATTATGTATGTAAAAATTTAATACATCAACATTTTTTCCCTAAATCTATAATTATATATTTCACTTGGACCATTTGCTAAGAAATTATGTTTCTACCCAAAAAATTAAGAAATTAGATGTTGGGCTCCGATTACAGAAGATGCCTTGTAGATGTTAAGCCATATTTAACTTAAGTAAAATTGTTTAATTGGATTAGTAATATATGTATAGTAAAATATCATAGAAAACGTTTCTATCCATTTATTTTCCAAAAATATCTTGTTTCATATTTGTTTCATTTTATAGAGACACGTGATGAAAATGACATTTTTATACGTTTAATTTTGGAATGATAGTTGATTTATTTTTTCTCATTTGTGACATGATATTGTTATGGTAGAAAGTTTTGATGTCTCCGAAATTTGCGGCTAAAAATATTTTTAACTGCTTTTACAAATTTTGCATCATTAATTATTACGTTTGCTTGTTTGAAAGAAGATGCGTTTTCAAATAGCTGACCTACTTTTACCAGTATAGCTTTAATATTACGTTACTTCGTTGAAAGAAGATGCGTTTTTATTTTGCATGAATCGTTAAAATGCGGAGATAAATTACAATCAAGAAGGCGAATTCTTTGATTTGCACAAAACATCTTTTTCACATAAGTAAAAGTAACAATTCAAAACATGTCTTATTGTTTGAAAAATTAAAAAAAAAAATTACGAATTCAAATATATTTTATTTCTACTTATTATCAATTGCCTTTTGTTCGTCGTTTCTTTGAAATGACGTCATTTTCAAAGTTCGTTTAAGATTTCTTGCTTTTAAATACATAATCTCGCTCTCAGAAAGATTATCGTTTGGTGCTTTTCTAAAAATTCTTTTTCTGTTTTATCTGTTGGACTTTTGTAATATATTTTTACTTTGTATTTTTATTTACTTTAATTCTTCAATGGAATTGTTAATTTTGATATTGCAAACGACCAAGAAAATTTTTCTCTTGCATCTATTGTTTAAAAAAGATCACATTTCCTATTTATTTCATTTCATATAATCGCGTGATGAAAATTGTATTTTTCTGTTTTATTTTTGGTAGTAATAACCTTTTTTAAAAATCAGAACTTCTGAAAATGTGATGGCAACATTTTATTAAAAGCTGATTTTTTTTTGAGATCCTCGAGAAGATAAAATTTTATTATTATTTATTTTTTTTTGCGAAATAAATTGTTAAAAAAACGAGTAAAATAAATGTTTAAAAATTCATTAAAAATAGAGTTTTAATTCGTAGGTCAAAACATTAGTATCATTGAAAAGCTAATTTTTTGAGCTCTAACGTGATGCAAAAATCAATTTTGTGCTGTAATCTTTTCGGAAGTTATAGCTAAAAACCGTTAACATTTGGCTTATTTTTTAATTAATTAAAATTTTAATTAGAGATTCAAAAAAAGGGCTCCGAGGTGCACATTCCCGGTACCCAAGGTATACATATACCACATTTGGTAGCTGTAGGTCGAACGGTCTGGCCTGTACAGCGCCAACACACACACCCACACACATCGTGCTTTATTATAAGTAAAGATGAAATAGCGAAAACATCCTCACACTAGAAATATCATTTAATGTTACAGGAAATAAGTGTGTATTAATGCAGTAAATTTCCCAGCCACTTTAGTGAATGCCTATTTCTCAACATGTAACTATATCATAAATGGGGAACTGTAGGTCCAACGGTTTGTCCTGTTAAGCGTTTCGGACAATTTTATTATCATACATTTCGTATGACAAATGTATAAAATGCATGTTAACATGTAAATATTATTACGTTAAAACTATTGAATACAAGCAGTTCCACAATCACCTTTGCAGATTTCTTTAACTGAGGTACTTACGTGTTAGACATTCGATCTTTATCGTCAAATTTGAAGGCTTCGCCAATGAGTTACTAAACCGCCAAAAACCGCCATTACGTTTAAAATTGTTCAAACCTTAACAATCGTCCGCCATTTTGTTGGAGTTGATAGTTTATCGCCAAATTTGAATCCATCGCCAATGTGTTATTAAACCTTTGGCGACTGTTGGCGTCGGCGGTCTAATACGTAAGTACCACAGATTTTACAATTAATGTAGTAATCATTAATTATGTTTAAGTCACTTATTTTGTATCTTGAGGGTGACTATCAAAAAACAACAATAGCTATTGATTTGACAAATTTTTTGGAATCACTCCGCCTAATTTCTGTTATGATCGACATATTGAAGACCCGCATGCCAATCGGAAACTTGTTTCCAGCCCCGGGCGGAATCGGTGATTGATGGATAGGTTTGTTTGTGATCTTCTCATGAATTAAATATCGTTGTTTTTCATCTGCTGTGATGAGTTCTTCGTTAGCCAATCTTAATTGTGCCGGTCACTGGAGCTGGAATCGAGTAATCACGTAATTTGGTTAAATCCTTAGCTTTATCTCGGAAGTAGGTTGGGAGAAATAAGAGCATATCGATAACAGGGATCTTCGAATATCAATGCAAATTTCATCGCTCGTTTCTTACATTGTGTACATAAATAGATTCGAAGTTTTCAGTGTCATCCACATTTATACCAAATATTTTCAATCCTTATTGCTGTACATATGATGTTGCTATCCGAAAGTATTATATTATAATCTGATATTTAAAGGTGTAGACGTGGCCATTTTATTTGACTTTTTGTGCTGGAATGTAGTATGGAAGATGTTTTAGTATGCGCTCGTCTTCGAAAATTCTATTGTTCTCTTTAGGGATTCTAAGTTTATTGGATGAAGAATTAATATCTTCCGACATTAATTTTGAGGCACTGATTTAAAATCGTGTATGATGGTTTTTAAAAATCTAGATAGTTTTCAAACTATCTAAATTGGGAATTCCTCTGGTTCTTCCCATTCTCATTCAAAAATAAAATGGTATAAAAATCATTCTATTTTACGTTATGTTTCATTCCAAATGTGTGGACTTGCTTTAAAAATTCACAGGAAAGAAAAATTCGGATTCTGCAAAATATCATTCTCTTTATCATCACAAATAACGACTTGAAACTTAATAGAGTTAAAGATGACATCGATTAACAAGCTCGATTGGTGATGTGACTTTCTTCAACTGATCAAGAATCATCGGTACTTACGTATTATTCTGTTAAATTCCAACTTTATCGCCAAATTTGAAGTCATCGCCAATGAGTTGTTAAACCACCAATTATGACAATCCGACAATGGTGAGCTACTAATAACTAGTAATCCTTTGATCTTTATCGCCAAATTTAAATTCGTCGCCAAAAAGTTGTTAACCATTGGCGATCGTTGGCCGAAGTACCGAACGTCAGTTCCGCATCATCCTAACCCATTTAGTAATAAAGGAAGCCTGCATAATAATATGCTACTATCAAATGATTTCTTCTCTTTAAACCATCCACATTTTAGACAGTGCTTTGAATTCCTTTATTGTACTCTCAAAATTAGATAAACCTTTAACAAGTCACTCCTAAATCTTATTTTAAGTGGAGCGTCTGAAGCAGGACCGAAAATATTCTTAAGCTAAATTTTCCGAGGTTTTCACGAGGTCCCGTTTTACATTCAAGTCGAGGAAAAAAATGCATTAGCTGTAGCACTTAAATAAGACTGTACGACAAGCAAACTGTACAAGGCAAAATATTTTTCAATAAATGAACGTTGAAGATTAAATTATGAATACTTTGAAGTAAAACAAACCAAGAAATTTATTTTAATTAATTTTTAATATTGCTAATACTTAATATAATTACCGCTTTAAAAAATTCTAAGCCATATAGTTTTGTAAATTAATGTGAACAAAAATTCCTTACGTGTGTGTTTATTTCAGTTTTGCAATACAATTTTTTATTTTATTTTTCATTTGCAAAATGCTTAAAAGTTAGAAAAAGAAAAGAAAAAAAAAAAAAAAAGTTGTCAACCCTAATTGAAAACAGTTTAAGGTCTAAGCTGAAATCTTACATTGTATTCCAGCAAATAATCAAACCTTCTCCAATTCATTCCTCCAAACTTGCACAAAATATTGTACTCCGCAAATCATTCGATATTAGTTCTTGAATAGTAGGCATTCATAAGGAAAAGTTTTCAAAATTTTAGATAGATTTGGAATTAAAAATTAATTATAATTTTTTTTAAAAAATTGTGAATAATTTTTGAATTTATTATATACAAAACCCCAATTTTACACTTTTAATTTTTTAAAAAATAAATTAATAAGTGAAAATAAAAATTTAAAAAAAAGAAATGAAATCTTTTATCGCAAATTTCAAGTTATGTGGGAACATTGTTATTTTTAAATCATTATTTGTCTTAATTAATTTAAATCCTTAACCAGTTTAAACCGGTTTTTAACAATCACATGACTTTTCTATCGGTCTCTAACCTATAATATAATGATTTTTTTTAACTTTCATTTTCATTTTTTCTAGCTGGCAAACAAAGTTTTGGAGCTCGACCGATTTTGAGATGAAAATTAATTAATTAATTAACATCATCTTCTTAAATATCGAAGCATATGTAATCTAATAGTCTCGTGATTATTTCAAATCGGTTTAAACGGATTAATGACTTAAATCAATTAAGAAATTTTTTAAGAATTCAGAGAATGAATAATTTGGAAATCAAGTTGTAACTTTAGTTGGCGATAAATCACCAAATGTGACAATTTTCTGCATTATTTTCCAATAACCCTGAAAGTGAAAAACTGATGCTTCAAAAGTGATAAATTGTCAATTTGTTGATTCTGCATTTTGTGGCTTCCAAAACCTCTAACGAAAACAACATAATGTTCTCACTTGATAATTTTATTATCATATATTTTTTTGTTTTAATTAATTAAACAGTTAAAAAATTCGTAAACATATTTTATAACTGTACTCTTTTTCTTTTGAGTCACTGTTTATACTAACGCTTGTATCAACGACATTAACATTAAACCTATCGGCATTTCACCCTAATACATTTGTAATGGATTGGAAAACGGCCCATTGATCACTGGACGTAAATTAAGTGCAAAATACATGTGTGTGCGTTCCAGCTCGTGATCGCTGCTCAATAATTAAATTTTAAAAATGATTTAAAATAGAAGAATCAAGCACAAAGCGTTATTACGTCGCGATGCTTCAAAAACCGTATCTGCAGTTTTTTTTTTTTTTTTAATATGAAGTTTGAAAATTAGAGAAATGGCCAAAACCAATTAATAAAGCCTCTTGTTTTAACTTTATTCTCTCTAAGTAAGGAAAAAATCTATGTCTAATCAAAACTAAGCTTACATTGGGTGTAACCTGAAAATCATATGCCGTCATCGAGATCACGTGAACAGCCATCCCGCTAATTTATAAATGGAATCGTTCTGATTCTCGATTATTTTCGTTGTAGATATTAAATCAGTGTTTATCAAAGGAAAAAAAATATATATTATTATTCTTCCTATGAACTTTTATATATTCATAAAATGCCACGATTATGTTTATTTTATATGTTTTTTTTTAAATATTATTTAACTTTATTTTGAATTTTCGTAATCTTGACTACAATGAGAAGAATTAAAGTCCTTTGCTGCACTATTTGCTGTCAGAATCCTTTGAAACTTCTTTTCATTTAAGATATAAACTCACTTTTAGCATATCTTAACCAGTTGTAGTGTCTTTCCCTCCTTGACCTCTAGACTTCCTCATATGCTTTTTCAATATGGCCACGTTTACATATGACTAGATAGGTAATAAACTTTAAAACTCGAAATTCTAAATTCTAATTCTAAAATTTAGTGCTAGTCTACGGTTTTGGTATAAAGATAACATACCAATTTCTATTTGTCTAACTTGTTGCCTGTTTGTTTACAGCATGATTTCTTAAACCTAACCATTTGACATACGAATTTGTTTAACTTTCTAATTAGATAACTCATCTTATTTTGATAATTTATTGTTAGTTAGATTTTTTTTAAAAATAATATAGGGAGCATTTGGAATACCAAATCGTTTCATATTGATTTTTTTTTTTTTTTTGCATTTAAATACTTAATTCTGTGGCTTGACTGCAGACTTGAAAATAAAAATTCATTAATTCGATTCGCGTGTCAGGCACGTCATTGTCTGCGAAGTGGTTAAACTAGGATGGCTTAGAAAAATATTAGAGATCTCGAAAACTCTCACAAGGTTTTCTTCTTTCAGAATCTTAAACATTTGTAAGCAAAAAGGGAAAAGGAAATCTCAACTCCAATTAAACGATTTCGTCAATATTTGCAAAATAGTTGTATTAATGGAAGCTTTTAAAAAAATCATTTTGTAACTCATTATTTCAACAATGAACTTCTTGCGAAATTTTTTTAACCATTATAAGGTATCTAGAATATATTTCCCCCTTCTGATAAACGGTTGAGAGTAAAAGGAATCAAGATATTTTATCCTAAAAAAAATCACTGCTAAAATTTCTTGGGACAGTGAATGCTACGAAAAAGTGGTAGAAATATTTATCAAGCTTTGTATATAAAAGCAAAAACTACTGAATTTCATCGAATTCAAAATTTGCTGCTGCAGAGTCTTTGATTGTGAATTTTTCTGTTCTCTATGTGGAAGCAAAGAAAAATATACTTGCAGGTTATGATAACACATTTTGAAAATTCCATGCGTTTGTTTTTATTTGAATTGTGTTTTTTGTCAAGTATTAAATCTTTGAAAGAAACCCTTTGATCATTTTTTGCTTTAAAATGTCAATCAAGATTTGGGTGTGTTTTAGCATTTCGATCGAATTCTTGCTCAAGCCAGTTTATAAAGACCACGCCTAAGATTGGCAGGTACATTTGATGATACGGTTCTGACCCTTGTTCATTTTAAAATTGCTATTTCCTGAAAGAATATTTAAATGTGAAAAATAAGAAATTATTTGTTTTATTTGCGTCTTTAAAATAATCGAAATATCAATAACATGTTCCGCATGATTTTAGAATATCACCCCGAGTATTATTCTATTAGTCGGCAAGAAAATAAGATTCTTGAAATATTTACGGATGCTTTTCTGAGACCGAGCTTGAAATACCACATTAGAAAAATAACATTTTTAAGAATATTATTTTCACAAAGAAAGATTTTAATAAATAAATTATTTCTATTGATTTTTTTAAAAAAAATTAATGTTCTCTCTTTTTTTGAAGTATTAGTGTATCCTGGTTTATGACAATAATTAAAATTTTTAAGATTAATCACTTTTTAATTTTATTATATATATCGTAAATGTATTAGTATAGAAAGAGAAAGTATTATAATGTTTAAAAAAATAGATCACGTAGTTTTGATGAATATATATATATATATATAATTTCAAAAATTAATACCGCCCGCCTTCTTGTGAATGAAATATTTCACAAACATAATGAATTTAGACAAAAGAAGTTACGTTAAAAATTCAATCAAATGTGGGATGAAATTGATCGAATAAAAATCTTTTTGTCATTCTTTATACACAAGTGAACGATATGAGTTCAATGAGTGAAATTAGACTTATGGTTCAGTATTACCAGAGCTGTTAGTTCTATATCAAATTTTGAACCGTATCTGTTAACCATGCTGTCTCTATGTCATATGATTGGGGAATATGTGAATGCAATAAGTCGAAAGGTGCAACTAGTTGTATAAATGAAAGTTAGCATATGATCTTAATATTAAGAATTTACTTTTATTGAATTCTGGATGCAATCGAGCCTGTTTTCTGGCACTGAAGTAGCTCGTCTTCCTCGTGTTCTGGGGTTCCCGAGTTCGAGTCCCGGTTCGGATATGGATGTTCTTCTGTGTGCTATATATGAGATGTGTGAATGTACCCCTCTTTAAAAAGCGGCTGTGCAAGCAAATGTGATGAGTGTATAGCTAAAGTGGTAACCTTGGCCGTAGTTGGCGATACTTGAAACAAGAGCCGCATATCTTCAGCTTGAAATCTGCTGATGTATCAGCAGGGCTTGTCCATGTCAAGCGCCATAAGTAACAACAACAACTAGATGCAATCAATCAAAAGTTCAAACTTAATTCTGGGTTTTGTTTTTCACTTTATAAATCTCTAACCTCTAATATTCGAAATAGCGGAAAACAATACCGTTAGTTATTTAAATTCTGCCTTATAGGAGTTTTCAAAATAATCGCACCATTTATATATATATATATTGCTATCTATAATCAAAGATAAGAAGAAAAAAAGTTTATTCAGTAAATACGGAAGCGTTAAGTTTTGTTATGCGTTTCTGTTAGTTATTTAAGCAACATTCATATTGCAGTCCAGTTCACACTAGGTTCAGTGAAACATGTGCGCATAATGGTAAACGACTGAAAAATATGCATAGTGGATTTCACATTGTAGTAAAATGCACTAGCTCATGAGTGCCCTTAACGAACTAAATCGAAGCTCTCTTGTCTAAATCTGAAAGCTGGAAACCTTTAACTTGTTTTTTACATAGTTTACAAATTATAACATTTATAAACGGCGCTACTGTTGATTAACCCTCCGTATACTATCGAAAGACAACTGTAAATAGAAAAGATGGAAAATAATAACTAATTTTATCGAACACGTGAAGTTGATCATCATTACCTTAACCAATCAATTCTCAAAGTTTCTTTAAAAAAATTAGCCTCTAAAGCTAAAGATAGTTTTTTTGAAATTCTGAAATTTTTCTTGTCAAAGGTCCCCGAAATTTAAGTATATTTAACTCTAAAAAGATGCTTCAGTGTTTGCAATTGGTAAAACAGTTTGTATTTTACCAATGTCACCTTAATAATATGATGGAAAGGTTTTAACTTTATGATTAATATTGAGGTTTCTTCTCAATTTTACTGAAAATCTTATGTGTACGAAATTATCTTATACATGTCAAATAATTGAAGCAAATATAAGGGTTTAATTGACTTTTTTTTAAAAAAATTCTTACAAAAACAAGCTGTTGGTAATAGCACTTGCGACAAGCGCGCTGGTCGTCAGCGATTTTAAGCCAAATTAGCGTCTCTTGTTTTTAAAGTAGCGCCAACTAGGGCCAAGAGTACGACTTAGCAACACATTCACTTGCGCTGCCCCTTTTCACAGGGGAGCACATTCACGCACCTCACAGAAGAACAACCATGCCCTAGCCGGGACTCGAAAACGGGACGCCCAGATCACGAAGAAGACGCGCTACCTCTGTGTCAGGACGCCGGCGCAAAAACAAGTTAAAATATACATACCATTTTAAAAACGTTTTATGGTTAAAAATGGGTGCATTTTAAATGGATTGTTCTTCATATTTTATTAAAATAATCTTTCCTCAGTGCATTACTTATTGCATTATTTAAATTTTCTGTCTCATCTTAAGTATTAAGAATCAAATGAACTTTCTAGAGCCAAAACAAATTTTACTCGTTATATATTCTATTAAATTTCTTCCATCTTGAATTTAAAATGGGTTTGTTATATACTTATACGTATTTTTGAACAAATATTTATAACCATTTCGACTGTTAAAATTTTGGCAATACAAAATTTTAGTTAAGAAAGAATTCACTACGATACTTTTATCCCCACCCTCCACGATTTAATCAATACATAATTCGTCATCTCATAACCCCGATGTTAATTAATTTAAAATGATTCTGAAAGATTGTGTAACACAATCTGGATTTTAGGATCAGAAGAACGAACATTGAGAACTCGAGTTCGCTGAAGATTTACCATATACATGAGAGTAGTTTACAACTACATGATAGTTTGTACAAGTATTAATGTCTATCATATAAATCATAGACATTAATACTTGTACAAACATCTTCGCATGTGTGTGTAGTGGAAATAGAGAAAGTAGTAGGCAACTTTGAAGTATCATCTTTGATTCCGAAATTTATGATCGCAATAGGTTAAGAGGAGGTCGAAATCCAATTCTACAGGAGACTCGCACTGCACGTGACCTTGGCGTATATCGTGGCGAGTATTAAATCTACCGTAGAGGTTGAAATATTCTCCATAAATAGAAATTTAAGATTCCACCTCGATATCTGATAAGATTAAAATTTTATGCCTGCTAAGTATTAGCTTCGTTCGCTTACAAAGAGTGTTAATGCAAATAAAAGATTAAATGCACAATCCATGAAAATTTGATTTAGAGATTTAAAGTTTTCTATTTGGTGCGGCTTGGAAGATGGGAAAGTAAAGCGGTGACTTAGGATATCTTTTCATCTTCGAAGTTAAAAGATGTAGTACCCCAAAAATATCTATCGTGATGCCTGAAAATGAAATTATAATATTTAGAGTGACTCAAAATCGGGGGATAAACTTCAAAGACATATTCGGCTTACAGAAAATGGAGTCCCAAATGTAAAGTAGACCTCTACAGGGTAATCTTTGCTAACGATGAATGTAAAACGCATGCAGAATATACCTTTGCTGTTGTATTAATAAATTTATATACCACGGCACGCAAAATTTTTATGTATCAGTCAAAACCATTAATAGCACACAGAATTGTGATAAAATATAACAATTACGTATCACGTACAGTAATATATTTTATGATTCCGTTTATAGAGTTACAGTGAAAAGTTGTTGTTGTTTCAAATGGCACTTGTCATGGAAAAGCCCGCCGCTGAACCCAGTTGCAGATTAAGCCGAATGAAGCGTCTCTTGTATTTGAGTAGCGCCAACTAGGGCCAAGAGTACTACTTTGCTACCCACTCACCACATTCGCTTGCACAGCCCCTTTTTACAGGGGGGCACATTCACACATCTCACAGATAGCACACAGAAGAACAACCATGCTCGAACCCGGGACCTCCAGAACACGAGGAAGACGCGCTACCTCTGTGCCAGCAAGCCGGCACTGTGAAAAGTAAATTACTTGATGAAACTGAGGAAGATTATTGTTTTTAAAATAGCAATAAGAGAAATGTATGGAATCATTCTATTCATCTGACGGTGATTCGAAACTTAATTTTTTAAATATCCATAGTTGTCCAAATATTTAGTAATTTTGATATTTCTGTTTTAATATTAATATATTATTACACAGCATTGGTATCTTGATACACGAATTTAATTCGTTTTGATTATTTTTTTCACTTAATTCAGTTTTGAAACTAACTGAGAACTGTTATGGAACGATCTAGTAATTTCGAGGTATGATCACATGACGAAGATGATACCTCAGTGGGAACACACCCATCGATCTTTGTAATTTTTCTATCTCCAGAGATACTCGTTTTGTATTATCTCTAAGATATTGAACTTGAAGTTGATGACCTTCAAGATAAATAATTCAATTATCTATAAAATATATGCTAAATAGATGACGAATAATTCGGTTTTGGGACATTGTCATTCAATGGTTGACGTTTGTTAACCCATTACTGTCTATATTTGATTCGATCGGTGATACGCTTTTTGCTAGATCCGCGAGATATTCAGCAGCACCTTGATGAGTCACCATCATTTAATGAAGCTATCGTCTCTCGAAGGTTTCGGCCGCTCGGTCACACTCTTTTAATTACTTTTCCGGTTTGAAGACGGATACCTGCACCCGTAACCGCCGGCGGGACAACTCAATAAAAAGTATCATTTTCCCATCAGGGACACAAAATGCACATTTTCCCCATCGGTTATTTTTTTTATTCCAACACTCATCATCTATCTCGCCGTTACTCTTTTATTTCTTATTTTTTATGCAATTTTAGGAGCATTCTGTGTCGAATATTTACCTTCCTTTCCATTTTAAGATTGACATTTATTGTTGATATTCAAATACTCGCGGACTTCCCTTCCTTGACCTTTTGACCGCCGAAGGAATTTCTTCCCGGATTCATTTATTTGTGTTTTATGTCCCTTTCCAATCACTAATTCTGCGTTCGATTCTCCTACTCCTCTCTTATCATCGGATGTACAGAATACCACGAATTTATTTCTAGTTTGTGGTTTCAATTATACGTTTTTTCGTTGGATTGTGACTATAAAAGGTACATTATTTGATAAAACAAAAGGAAATTATATTTAACAATCAATTTAGAGAAAAGCTGCAGAATTGGCCATGGTTTAAAATTATTTTAGTCCCTCCCAGAATAATCACCGTATAGTTTTAAAACTAGACATTTATCCAAGTATTTTCTCCTTATTCACTTCGATGGGAACTTCTGTATTTTGATTTAAACAATTATTCAGGGCGGTTCTAAACGATGACATAAACTGAAAGTAATGCATACATAAACAAGTCTCTTTTTTTTTACAATTTCTATAGGGACCACAAAACTAAAGAACAACAGCTATAAGAAATTGTTTGCCGGTGAATTAAGTAAAAAAGAAAAGAGCTTGTTAAATGAAGCTTATTTTGCAGTTCAAATGAAACACAAATACGTATCTCATCAACATAATTGCATAAATAGCATCATTACATCGAATG
>JAOUZG010037017.1:3073830-3105724 GCA_026289955.1 Argiope argentata
TATATATATATATATATATATATATATATATATATATATATATATATATATATATATATATATATATCGAGAATTAGGACTATGTACATGAATACAACAACAAACGAATATGTTGAAATTCAGAGTGTGGTTTCTACATCAAAATTTCTGATTTGTGACAAATCGTGGATAAAATCTAGATATGTATCCATTTTCAAGGAGATCATTGAAGCAGATTGGTTGGACAACTGAAATGTAGATTTTGTAACCAAAATACAGATCATCTTCGAATTTCGAAACCAAGGAGATTTCTAAAATTAGTGCCTGTTGTTCCAAACTGTAACTTTACTCTCTTCTTTTTGGAATTAAATTAATTTTAAAACATATCTAACAGTAGAAGTATTGAAATCGATGGGAAATGCTCACGACATTTTACTCTCGACCTCAAATGTCGTATCTTATTTGAGAATAGTTGTTCAGGTTCAATAACAAACACACAAAAAAAGATTAATTTTACGGTTTTAAATATATTTATATAAAACAAAGATAAAAACAGTTTCATGACATACATTACGAATTGCAATTTTTGATTATTAAATTAAAAAGATACACAAATGTAATTAGAGAGCGCGTTTGCTGCTATTCCTAAAAACATTTTTTTAAAAATAATTGTAATTTGTTTTTATATTCTTAAAATATGATGCATCTTATGCTTTGGGACGTGGAATTTTTCGGGTCATAAAAGGGTTAATTTTTAAGACAATAGTCAAACCCTTTACAGAAAAAAAAAACTCTACCTTTTATTGGAATCCTTGCCTGATGGTGACCCTTGAGAAAGTCATCAGGCCGGATTTCTTTTCCTTTGACTTTCTTTAGGTTCTTTCTTATTTTCACTACAGTTTTTTTTTCTCATTTTTTTAACATCTGTTTTTGATATATGGTTCAAAGACAAATTTGGAGTTGTAGATTAAATTTGGACTTCATTCTTATTGGCTATGTTAATGTCTCCATTTCTGACTTTCTTCTACCTAATGTTGACATGATTATTCTGCATCGTTGCGAGGTAAATAACAAGATTGACTTTAAGCAAGTGCGCAAGTGGAGTGCAGATTCGCGGAAAAAACCTTTTAAAAAGTTTTAAGTGTTAGGCTAGTACGATTTACAGTGTAAGTACAGTGGAGTCTAAAATTAACCTTCTGCAGCTGATTAATAATTACAGATAAAAAAAATCTTTTTAAAAATAAGTACAATTTTTTATTGCCAATGGCACATGATATTTTAGGTGAATCCCGAGGCCATTGGTAGTAGCAGAATGTGGTAATTGGGCGCATTTATTGGGGTAATTGGAGTTTCGTGTTTAGCATCAAGAATTTATTTGAAAACAATGAATTTTTCATTCCTTAATGTAATAAATCCCCTTTTAGTTATTGTAATAGCCGAAATTATGTATCGTCGCAGTAGTTTCTGTAAATGAGTATTTAGTTTTTTATTTTTAATCCTATTCGAGCTTAAGTAAAAGTTTCAACTCAAACTTGTTTTGAATGTTGTTAATGAACCTGATTTATTTTTAAATTATTATTCTGTGCTTGCCACTGTCATAGTATGGAATAACATTATATAGTTTTAAAGTTGCATATCAATAATTATTTGTGGTGTTTCAAAAGTTCTTCTACATTTATTTACAAACTTTGCATCGATTCCATCCATCGATGAATACTTGACTGTTGTTATATTTTAAGATATTTTTTGAAGCATTTGTTTCTTTTTAGAGTGCGTTTTTTGTTGCACACTTTTGTATATCGATATCAAAATTTGCTTTTATGGTAGAGAGATTTTCAGAAGTGGTGATGATTACCTTCCAGTCTAGAGAAATAATTGTTATTATTTGCTGAAATCTGTTTTAAATTCCCGTAGAAAGATGCGATCATTCATTTTATTCGTAAGATTCGTTCTGGTGGATTCGGTCTGAAGCACCACTCACCGTTTCATCTTCATTATCTCGAGATGTCAGGAAGACGGATGGTCTGCTGGAAACCGTTCATTAAACATCGCATCAGTTTCGGAAATAATTAATCTGTTAAGAACTAAATGCATCACTTTCAGCCGTGCGGTATCCATTTTTTTTAAAAGAATCGTTGTTTTAAACGCTATTTTTGATTCGTAAGAAAACAGTGTCGAATTACTATCTAATTCATTACCACTTACTTCAAGCTAGAAATTAAAATAAAAAAAGATATAAAAAAATAAATATTATGTATAATCAAATACTATGTAATGACAATTTCATAAGAGAAAGTTTCAAACAACTACCAGTTTTTGAAAGACGTTAAACATGTTTTAGAGATCTGTGGAATTAAATAACTTTCATTTTAAATACTGACTTTCATGATGATTGATAGTGCTGCTGTAGCTCTGATTACTGGTGTTTAAAATTATATTTCTTGTCCTGGAATAATTAAACAGCACAAATATTTAAATAAAATGTTATAATTGATTAAAGGCAAATTTTGCGTAAAGAGAAATACAATCTAAAAAACAACAGTTAAATAAATTTTCATTTTGGATGTTTTAATTGTAATCTAATTTTTTATTGATTTTTTCAGCAGCATATGGACGTTTAATTGAATTAGTAAGCGTTTAATTAGAAAGCAGGGGGCATATGACGTTGATTAGAATTTCTTTTAAAATTTTACTTCATTTCAAATTTATAACTGAGTCGCACGCTTATTAACTTCTCCATAGAAATAGGTTATGATATGATAGAGAACCAAGTAACAAGTAGTGTTCCAAAAGTCTAAGAAGTTCTTTGAAGGCAAAGTATTTTAAATGTTTTACACTTATTTTTTAGTCCGAAGACTCAAATACTTTTTCCCTCCTCCGAGCATTTTTATCATGTCAGAATATGATGTTGCTTTTGGGATGAGGTTTTTGACGTCAACAAAAATCCGTAGGCCGGAAATTAAAATTTTAGTATCTGCACGAGCATCTTAAAAAATCAGCTTTTAATTACGCGTTGTCATCGCATTTACAAAAGCTCCAATTAAAAAAAATAAGATAATGACTACGGCGAATAAAACCTAGAAAAATGTCAGTTTGACCATGTGATTATATGAAAGGAAATAAATAGGAAATGATATTTTTTTAAACAATAAATGAGAGACGAAGTTTTTTTGGATAGTTTGCAATACTAAAGTGACTCATTCAATGAAACGATTAAAATGAATAAAAATATAATTTAACTTGCACGAGCAACTGGTGCTGGGCCGTTCAAGAAATCATGTTCTAACATGATACGATGCAATATTTATAGCAGATTTCATTTTAATCTTTATTTTATTTAATTTCTAAATAGAATTTAAAACTGAAAATTCTATACATTTTTTTGGAATAGAACTAAGGATTCTATTTATTTTTAAACAACTAAGTGAGTAAAAACTAAAAAAAGATTCTCCTAACGTCTGTAACGTATCTGAAGAAAGACGTTTTGACGATGGACATATTTATATGTTATGTATTTAAGTGAAAATGGAATGGAATGCACTCATTTTTATTACGAATTCATTTATTTATAGCGTTTCTTGACGTCCCTTTCCATAACTATATTTCCTTTTTTAGCAGTTACAATTATTACTTTTATCTTCTCTTTTGAATACTAGATGGCCATGCGTGATTAAGTACGCATCCCATAGTTCGTTGGGGTTCTGAGTAGGAGAGGAGATGATGACGCTGTTCTGTTAAACTGCGCTCGTAAATGTCTGGTCTTGTGTTGTCGTGAGCTTGTTTTGTGTGTGAATGTGGTTATTAGAACATATGTTCCTAAAAACATGCTTCCTGTTGCTTTCTGCACAGATATTATTAATTTACATTCCTCCATACTTTTTTATATTTTGGATTCTGAACTGGTATTGCATATTTCGTTTAATTATTTAGGCTTCGTAGTTATCGTATCACTTTTACTTTTCACTTACACATTACTGACAGGCATTCCACTTGAATGGATTTCGTTCAAAGTATGTCAGAATATATAATCCATGCACCAAATTTCACCCTTCTACATCAAAGCATTTTTGAGTTATCGTGTTCACAAACAGACAAGGCGACAAACAGAAATAATTCCAGAGATATTTTTTTCCGGATACAAGATGCTTTAAGCATAAAGATTAGTCGAAATTTCGAGTTCAAATTTTCTTGACATTTTCTTCATTTTCTCCTTGTATACTTTGTATTTTGGCAAATTTAAAGATTACTTTTTGAGATTACTTTTTGGAAAATATCAATAAGATTGAATTTTGAGATTTGATAAATACAAAAAAATTTGGTTTATTAGAACTGCACCTTTCAGTGTCTCCAATTGCCAAGTTTTAGGGCTTCCTGAATCCGAAAAACAATTTTTGAAAATTTGTCTATCTAAAAACACGATAATTCAAAAGAGTAAAAGTGTTCTGTAAACAAGATAATTCAATAATTCAAAATTCTTGAGCCATGTTGATAAAGTTTGGTACAAGGTTTGGCGAAATAATTTGTGGAATTTGATTAATTTTCCGATGAAAACAATTCTGCGGAAGTCAATCTGTCTGAATGCCGAAACTCTCCTGTAATATATATAACTTCTTTTCACTTAAGGAATATCTATAAAACTTCTGGAGCTAAATGAATACATAAGATAAAAAATGAAATCTATTATGCATATTTCAATGTATCATGTCAGAACTTCATTTCTTGAAAGGCCAAGCAACACGTGCTCGTGCAAGTTAAATTGTTAATCAATTATATTTGTTATCATTTTTATCACTTGAAATTTATTTTCTTATATTAATAAACTGAGTTAAGTTTAGTGTAATTATATTAACGTCCAATTATAAGTCAACAATAGGGCTATTTTGGGATCGTAATTTTGAACCACGGTCAGATGACGAGGACGACACCTTATCTGGCTCCTCTCTCTCCACACCACACTAGCGAGATTACGTTTGCCCTGACGGATTTAACGCTCAACTAGCCGCTTTACACGACGGTTCTTCGGTAGAATCGGGTCTAGAACCTGAAACCCCATGGCTCATGAGTCCTACCATAAGGCCACCGCGGCCCACTAATAAACTAAATTAATGATGAATGAGATAAATATTTATTTAATCTACTGAACTATTGCATAAATTATTATTATTTTTTAAAATTCGGTTGTTCTCTTAATATTTCAGTGCTGAGCAATTATATTTTCCTACTCATATTAAAAAAAAATACATATTTGATTTCAACAAAAGAATTTTTGTTTTAGTAGAAATTAATCACTTCCATTTCAGTTCAAGTTTTTAGGTAGAAAATAAAAAATTAGAGAAATGTATTGTTTAAAGAACAGAATGACACATGGCTTCCAAAACAGTTATAAGACCATCAAAATGGAAGCTTAAAATACTTTGCGGAAGTACCCATTAATAATTGGTTACAAAAATATTTTATTGAAAATTTAGCGATTATTAATCCTGGTAAACCAGCTAGTTGCCGAAGGCGGATTGTTTTCAATTAAAATGTTATAAAATATGTTATATAAAAATGTTTAAATAAAAGATGTATCTCATCTTAGTGGGAAATTAAATACCAAAAGGTTTCTACCACCAAAAGGATCTACAGTTTAGTAAACAGTAGATCTCATTATTTATTATCATGACAATACAAACAGTGCTGCATTTTAAAAATTCGTTATTGCATACTTTCGTCAAGGATGTATGAGCAAAAAAATGCAGAAGAATATTTTAATCTGAAATAATTTAAGATTTTCAAGCAATTACATACATTAAATAATACCGTATTGGTCGCTTTATTTTTTTCTAATTATCATTTATTTATTTTTTTAAATTGTGAGGGGTGTTTTTTACCTTTTAACTTTTAAGAAGCCTGAAAAGTCGAATTCTGTTTCCTAATTGAATCATTTTTAAATTGTTGTTGTAATCGAAAATGAGGATGCTTAAAAAATTTGGAATTCACGAAGCTTCTCTTCATTTACAATTTTAGGCATTTCTGAAAAAAAAAAAAAACTGGTTAAATAAATAAGACTTGAAATTGCGGTTAAAATTTGTTTAATAATTGTTTTTAGTCAATATTAGTTTCAGTAAAAATTAAGTAAATCGCCATTTTCCGTAATTATTTTTAAACTTTGGAATCGTGCCAAAAGTTATCTGACTACTCATTCAAAAAAATAATTAAAATGAAATCTGCTATGCGTATTTCAATGTATCATGTCAGAACATAATTAATTTCTTGAAAGGCCGAGCACCACGTGCTCGTGCGAGTTAAATTATATTTTTATTCATTTTAATTTCTTCATTGAATGAGTCCCTTTAGTGTTGCAAACGATCTAAAAGACTTTGTCTCGTCTTTATTGTTAAAAATATATATATCACATTTCCTATTTATTTCATTTCATGTAATCACGTGCTGAAAATGTCATTTTTCTAAGTTTTATTTGATGTAGTCATTAACTTATTTTTTTAAAAAAAAATTAGAGCTTTTGTAAATGAAATGGCGACGCTTTATTAAAATCTTATTTTTTGAGATGCTCGTGCAGATAATAAAATTTCTATTTTTCACCTACGGATTAAAATTCATATTTTTCGCCTACGGATTTTTGTTGACGCCAAAATCCTCATCCCAAAAACATCAGGTTCTCACATAATTAATTTAAAAAAAACTCCCTTAAATGACGAAAGATCAAAAAGTTTTTGAATTCTTTTTTTAACGAAGACTTGAGAATCGAAGTTTGTTTAAAGTGATCTCCAGATCTGCGTGTTTATTGTGAAATGATTTTCCTCAAAGTGGAAAAAGTAAATTGCAAAGCAAAGCATTTTAGAAAGTGGTCACCGCTGTGAAAAACTGCGCGCAACTCTACGAGAGCGGAGCTTTCTGTTTTGAGGGAGTAATAATTGGTTGAGTAACTTTTCCCCCTGTGGTCAACTGTCATTGAAAGGGTCGGTCAATAGTTGGACATCCCGCCAGGCGTCGCTGGGACTGCTGTCCCTCACCCTTCGCCCGCCCTTTTAATAAGTAGGCCCAAAGGGCCTTTTAGTTTTTTTCTTTCTCTCTCTCTCTCTTTTTTGCAACAGCTCGTACGATTTCTAGGCAGGACTCGTCATTCAAGAATGCAGAGTGGCCGTTTGAGATGCGATGTGCGACTCTTTTTCCACGGCCCCCTAACGAGGCAGGTGTACGAAAAGAAACAGTCATGATTTGCAACAGGTGGCAGAAAATTAATGATATTAAGATTTTTTCGAACACATCAACTCCGATACACTAGGGAAACACTTCCGGTGTTTTTGCATTTTTTAATTAGATAATATTTTTTTTAATTATCTTGCGTTGCCAAATTGTTTTTCAGTTTAATAAGCCAAAAATTTACGTTATTTCACAAGTAGGAGGTTGAATCATTTCCGATTAGCTAATAATGGAATTTTTCATGTTTTCGCACTCTTAAAAATGCTTCTGATTTAAATATAGAAAACGATTGCGCTGTTTCTAAAAAGAAAAATTATGTGATATCATAGAGTACCGTACAACTTCCAGATAATTAATATTCACAGGTACGTTAATTAATCAAATTAAAAATCATTAAGGTGTAAATATTTAAAACAATCATTAGTGAATGAAGTGTCTCTGGTACTCTTATCCGTTATGGTGGCATATGCTGAAAAGTTGCATTTACTAAGATTCATATTCGATGTTTCATGACCTGAATGTTGGATTTGAAAAAGTAATGCATACATTTTCAGAAATGAAATCTTGAAGCAAAAACATGTATCAAATGAAAATGTAAGCATGTACTGGATTATAAGATTCTTGACAATGCTATAAATAGTGATTTTCTAATGCTATAAGTAATCATTCCGCCGAATTTTTTAAATGACAATTTTTAATGGATAAGTTACTGCATTTATTACAGTTTCGCAATGTAGCTTCAAAAAAGTGGATAGTACCATGTTAGTACCTAAGTTTGTTAATTAATCTATTTATTATCAAGTCACTGTCAACTCTATCTGACAGCTCGTGGTAAGTTAATAGATATAAAATCAAGTTTTGATAGCACGTTACATAGTTTCTCTTATCTTAAAGTATAAAATGAAGGTATTATTAGACAATAATAATGTAAAGTATAGTTATTTTTATTATGCAGAATATTATTAACTGCGGTTTGAAATTAATTTTGTTTCAAAAGTCAAAATTCCGTGCCAAGCTACTTGAATAAGAGGAATACTATATCCCCATTAGTTGCGTAGCAAAAGTAAGTGACGAAGCATAGCGGTATTTTTTTCATCTCTACAACATATTTATCTTCAAATCTAATATCTGAAAATAGTAGGCTGCGTGGAAGAGGGGGCGAAAGCTCACATCCACACTGCTATCGTTCAATTTTTATTAAGGACAGAAGAAATTTTCAAAAAATACATGCGATAAAACAAAAAGTTCTTTTTTTTTCACCCTTCTAACTTTTAGTTTTTACAAGTAAGGTCCGCTGGCGAGGTTCCCAGTCCATCTCTACTTAAAAAAGAAACTTAAGCGTGTTCAGATCTCCCCCTCATAAAGTCCCAAAAGATGGACGTCAAAGGCAACAATATCCTTCATCCTCTTGTCCCCGGTAATTTATATGGGATTCTCTTTTATCCATAGTCTCCAACATCTGGCTTTCAGTGTACAACTAATGTAAATATATCTTCCCAACAACCCTTTAGAAAAATTAGGCTAATTTTCTATTTGTAGCCTAGTAGTACAATCATCGAATGCAAAATATTAGGTTGCGGAAAAAGAAATCCATTATTATTTTACACCCATCTACCGAGAAAATAATGGATGTGGCGCTAACTTCATAAGCCAAATAACATCTACGATATCGATGCCGACTTTTATATTATAGTTATGTTACTCGGCTACTGGGTCTAGCGTCGTGGATTCGTATCTCGACCTTCACTCGGTACATTGGTGACCTTGGCAACGCAAACTCCTGCAACAGTCGTGGCGCCATCTATCAGCAGCAGCTCACTCACTTGACGCTAGCAAGCAAACAAACAAAGCCGCCAACCCCACTTGACGCAAGCAAGCAGCAACTCGCCATAACGCTTGGCGCTATAAAAAAAATCGTTCGTCCCTCCGCCTACTCACTGATGGGGGAGTACTGTGGAGCTAGTTTCATAAGCCAGATAACATTAACGATACCGAAGTCGACTTTTGTATTATCGTCATGTTACTCGACTACTGGCTATAGTGTCGCGGGCTCGTATCGCGACCTTCAATAGGTACATGGA
The DNA here is from genome assembly GCA_026289955.1 of Argiope argentata. Taxonomy (NCBI): domain Eukaryota; kingdom Metazoa; phylum Arthropoda; class Arachnida; order Araneae; family Araneidae; genus Argiope; species Argiope argentata. Next base: position 3,083,097 of record JAOUZG010037017.1, read on the forward strand.
TTTCCTTCCATTATTTTCTTTCTATTATTTTCCATTTTTTTCCATATGGAATTTTTGAAAACAATGGAGAAAGAAATCCATTATTTTCTCGGTAGATGGTTGTAAAATAATAATGGATTTCTTTTTACCCAACGTAATATATCAAAGCAGAACAGTTTATTCGAGATAATCTTTGTCCCCTTAGTATGATACATGCAAATAACAGGTGGGACGTGATGCTTCAGAATTGATTCTGTAATCACTAGTATCTGAATGTCAAAACACTTTTCTAGAATTCAAAACTTTTAATGTATAGTGAGACAATTATGCAATAAAAATTTTGTCCAAATGTTGGCATCTAACGTTAGAAGAGAGGCAAGGAATTTATAGGAAAATGACATGAACAGATCTTTTACTTTACCCATATTTTTACCTTTCTAAAGTCACTGACTTTAATGGCAAAAAGTCATAATACATCTCGGATACTAATATTCTCGTTACATAGTTGCCGTAATCTATCCTTTCTGCTAACAGTACTTAATTTATATTGTTTTACTTTCTCTGAATCGCTTTAAATATACGTAACTAGTTAAGCAGGCACAAATCCTTCCAATAACTATATATTTTATTTTTTTAACTTTCAGTGTTCTGTAATTTCTACGCAAAATCTCTTCAGCTGTAGAGACAGTTAATATCACACTGACTGAACACGTGATTGAGTAGCTGATAACGTTGTCAGCTGCTGTGCCTCCGTGGCGCAATCGGCTAGCGCGTTCGGCTGTTAACCGAAAGGTTGGTGGTTCGAGCCCACCCGGGGGCGAGTATTTTGTAGTGCAGGGGTGTTGTAACTTTGTGTTATGAAATACATTACTAAAAAATTGCTGTCCGTTTTTAAGAACAGAAACCCTCAGTAATTTTTTTTTTGTATTTTCTTTTAATATATATATAAACTTATGTTTAAAATAATGAAATAAAGGAGAGAAAAAAATAGTGTGTGGGTTTTACGATTTCGTATTTTGTGAAAGAAAAATTTAAAAAAATGCCTACTGAGAAAATATTAATTGTACAAACATGGATTATTGCTACTTTTTTAAAAATATAAGCAACGTTTCCTCAAAAGCAACAAAAAATGAAGTTACTTTGCTTATGAATAAGCTTAAATAATTAATTAATTTCACTTGATTCATGTTTATGTCATTCATTTTTTGATATCATCAAAAAAGAATTATAAAGTGAAAAATGCACATTGAAATTTATCAATTCTGAGTTTTGTTAAAAAGAAAGAAAATGAAATATCTCACTCTATACATATCTTACTTTTTCTTATACATGGTTTAAAGAAAATATTGTACGAGGCAAAAAATACGGATTCGAAATTTTAAAGAATTTTCTTGTTCGTTCGAAAAATACGATAATATATAATAATATAGATAAATTATCGATAAATAGTCGATAATCTTATTCTTTTTATCTGTAACGAAGTTAACTCAGAATCGTTTTGAACTAGAAGGATGAAATTTGGCATGCAGTCTTTATATCAAATTTATTATCTTCTGTCAAATTTTGAAATAGAACCCTTCCACGGGAGTTTGTCCAGCTGTTCGAATGTAAGTTAACATCATAATTACAAAATAAAGAAAGCTAGATTGATAAAATTCGGTACACAGATTTTTTTCTATTAGACATAAAAATTTGCCGGCTTTCTGGCACAGAGGTAGCGTGTCTTCCTCGTGTTCCCGGTTCGGGCATGGTTGTTCTTATGTGTGTTATCTGTGAGATGCGTGACTGTACCCCCCTGTAAAAAGGGGCTGTGCAAGCGAATGTGATGAGTGTGTAGCTTAGTTGTACTCTTGGCCCTAGTTGGCGCTACTTCAAAAACAAGAGACGCTCCTTTCGGTTTAAATCTGCTGCTGTATCAGCAGGAAGCTTGTCCATGGCAAGTGCCATAAGTAAAAACAACGCAACATAAAAGTTTGAACCGAATCCGGCAGTCTGTTTGTCTGTACTTTTAGAAACATGTAAAACATGATAGCTGAAAAACGCAGTGACTTACATATACCAATCGTTTGGGAAATGTTTCTCTTAAACACAAAATCAATTTTTGCGTACTATAAACCTCATGCCAGAGATTAATCGCCAAAGATGGCACGATAGATTGCATAAAAATATTAAATTGACGCCAAAGGTTAATATTTCACAATTTTTGTGTGCTAGTGTGAGGGAAGACATTTTTTAGGATTATTAGAGATTAGGCGAGAAAGTTTGTGAAAGACTACTCTAGCGGATTTCATAGCATAAGTTTAATCAAATTACTTATTTTAAATCCCCTTTTGATTTTTTAATGTATATTTTACGATGAATCTCGCAATTTTCAACTGCAATCAGATGACGCTGCGCCACATTTCGGAATCATTTGCACTGCTCCATTTACGGGGTATTTGTCATGCGCTTATCCTGCTTAAGCTTTGGTTCGGTGTAATCAGGCTTCAAGCCTGAAGTCTTCTTGCTTCAGACCGAGATCTTATCACCAGGCCGCCGTATCTGTTACATATTTTATGAATACTAATTATTATTCGCATTATATAGTTATTTTTATGGGTAATTATAGAATTTCGTTAAATTACAATAGTTAGAAATTTAATTTAATCATTTTTTTACTATTCAATTAAAAAATTAAATCGAATTCATAATTCATCACTGTTTTTAATGGTCTCCTAGTTGAATCGAAATTGTAATATACATGGTGTTTCCAAATTCGACCGACAAATTCAGAAGGGTGATAGTAGGCACCAAGAGGTCAAAGAATCACTTTATAATATTGGGTCCCAAACGACGTTTAGTTGGTGAAAATCGCAGAAATATCGGGATATCGGGAAGAAATATTGGAGACTGTAAAAAATTGATAAAAAAAATAACAAAAGATATTTGAACTACGAATATTTTTTAAGTGAAACACATTCTGCAAACATCGGTACCGATGTTGTTGTGCTATTTCTTTCTTTCTTTCTTTCTTTTTTTTTTTTTTTTTTGAATATTTTAAAAACTTTCCAGTTTTTACACTACCCGCTTATATAAAATGAAAAGTCTAAAATTTCTTACATTATCAAGCTTTTATTTTTCAAGTTTTAATTCTCTTGCAAATAAGGATCCTAATATACCTTTTCGTTTTCATTCATTTACAACTCCCTAGATCATAAAATCGACATGTTGCCTACAGGGAAAAAAATCTTTTAAGAATGTACTTTCACTTTAAAAAGAAATTCATGTTTTAAAAATCATTTGTTATTTTTTTAATTAATTTTTTAGTTTCCATTAGTTCTCGAACTTGTTATATTTTTGTGATTTTCACTTGTTAAACGTCGTTTGGGACACTATGTTGATTGTTTATCCTCTTGATGCCTACTTTAATCCATCTGAATTTATCGGCCAAATTCGGCAACATCCTGAATATAAAAAAAAACTGAATTTCTTAGGATAGATGAAATTAATAGATTGAAAATTAATTTCTGCAGCTAAACCAATCCCACTCCATTTTATCTTACTTTTTTTATGTCTTATTTACTCATTTTTGACAATTCAATTTCCTTTTAAATGCGTCCAGTAAGTATTCTTATATTCCTCGACTGGGATTTATCATCCATTAGTTATGAATGAAGTCATCTTTCTAAAGAAATCCCCTAGTAGATTTGTTGTTATTGTAATGCAAACCATACAAAAGTATTCTTAATTTATTTTTTTTTTTGTATATTTATATATCAGAATAATTTTATCATTTAAACAGATTTTTCTAATGAAAGATTTTCTACCATAATTCTAAGAAAAGCCAACTATAACCAAAAACAAAGACTCCCATAAAGATGAAATTTTATTTCGCAATTATTTTAATCTTGGCATTTTTTATATAACTTAACAAAATTTAATTAAAATTCAAGCTTTAAATTCAAATGGTCATCAGCAGGCAGAGCAGATCTTAAATTTATTGTCTTTATTTATTTATTTATATATTTTTTTAAAAAAATAGAGTATTAAATTTTGATGTAAAAAGATCGATTCATTTTATTGCTTATCAATTGTTTAACAAAGTTTTAACTTAAATTAAAAAAAAAAACTCAATGGGAGTGCTATTCAGTTATTGCACAACTGATTGCAGTTTTATGTGTACCAAAATAGTTCACATGGTCAGCCTAAAATTCGAATTCTAATAATATTGGGGCTAAGTTAATTCATTTTAAGTTCTTAATAGATATTAAAGTTTATTTTGGACATTTATTGTTATTTCCATACACTTAAGTTCAAATAAGATACGTAAGGTGAATATGCAAGTTTAAAGCAGAAATATATAAACGAGTTATATTTGCATGTCCACAGGGCCAGACTAAGGCAGGGGCATACGGTGCAGTTGCCTCAGGTCCCTACATAAATGGGCCCCCCAAATTGAATAGAAATTTAGTTTCACGTTTCCTTTTTTAATAAATGTTATTCATTACTAAAGTAGTAAAGCAGAGGGGGGCCCAAAGAAGTTTTTGCCCCCGGGCCCTAATTAGAGTAAGTCGGGCCCTGAGTGTCCATGGAGAAAGGAAATTTAAGATACAGATATATGGCCTTGAAGAATGGAAATTTGAGATGTACTTTCATGACTAAAGAAGCAAATATTAGCTAATATGCATATGCATATCCAAAGAATTTGTCTTTTAAATGAATTGCTATTGTAAATGAAATTTAATAATCAGAAATACCTGTAATGAAATTCGTACGCGAAATACGTCATTTCAGTAAAAAAAAAGGGGTTAAATGCTAAATAAACGCTCTATTATTTTATTTCCCCTTGCGCCCTCCCCAAATGCTCCCTGGGGTATCTGATGCTCCCCCATCGCCACGCCACTCGATCCGAACGCAACAAAACAAGAGAAATAATGCAGGACCCTGCAACTCATTGCTTGGAAGCAGCTTCCCATCGTCCGTAGAGTGCAGCATTCCAAGCTGATCGCGAGAGGGCCGGGCCGCTGGAATGTAGGCGAAACCCCGGGGGAAAGAATGTCGCGTCGGCCGGCCAAACCGCTCCTCGTTCACTCGTGGCTCGCCATGCCCACGGAGAGCTGCTGCCAAAGAGGTAAGTGTGTGCGCCCCTTCTTTTCCCGATGCCGCCCCGGCATGCATCGCCTTTTGTTTCGCTATGCTTCAGCTCTATAGTACGTGGTACACCGCTCCCGCTGTGAGCATGCGTCTCGGAATGGAAGACTCCTTGGCGGGAAATTTTTATTTTCCACCAATTCTTCCTAGTGGCGGGAAAGAGGAGGGAGTTGCGTTGAATATGAAAAATATCTCCAGTCAAAGACATATCAAATTGTCGATTCGGGTAAAGCTACGGCGCGTATCGAAATTTTAAATTCTGAATTAAATTGTTATGTATTTTAAAGTATATGGTATTTTTGATTTTAAAAAATTGATGTGAAGCTTTTTCAACGATGTTTGAAAAAAAAATGTATGCATTAAATGTGAAGATTTATTATTATTATTATTTTCATTTGGATACTGTAACTCACGCGGACACATTTCAGTTAAAATCGTTTACTGGAGTTTCTTATTTCTTGTGGACTATCAGTTTGAGGGGTCATTAGCTATAAATAGATTTTGGCAAGATATATATATATATATATATATATATATATATATAATATTGTGAATGCTTTGTGATTCTATGCTTTGATTTTGCATTTATATTCCTTTGCATACATATTCTTTTAAAAATAATATTAATAATAATGGAATCTCTTAATCGAAATATAATATTATTAAGAAATACATGAATATTTTCACTTCTTTAAATGTTTTGCTTTTTCTATTGATTAATATTTCCCTTTTGATAATGGTGTGGTCACATTGATGTAATTAAGAGTCCATTGAATATCGGAACTATTAATTAATGTCTCATCAGCTATTATCGAATATAATATTTATTAAATTTAACTTATAAATTACATTATCGTTATAATCCTTGCACAAGTAAATCACTAAAACCGCAACCACTCTGGATAAATATTATAAATTATTGATGCCCGTTCTATTAATATGCATTTCATTAAAATACCACGTATTTATTTTAAAATATTGGTTTATAAATTATAGAGTTATAATATTAATTATATACAACTATTTTAAGTATTTATTTTCTACTGAAACGTTCAGATGTGATAAAGCTTGTTTTTGCATTTCATAGTATTTGTAATGTGTTTTATATTGTTTGTTTGCTACTAAAAAAATGAGCTGTAATGCGATGGTGAGTTGTTTTTTAATGCTATGGCATTCGAGTGGTAAGTTTTAAAGAAAAGGCATTCATTTTTATTTATGGTTAAAAATTTCTTATTTGTTTAATATCATCGATTTTTTGCGTATATAAAACAAATTACTTATATTAAAAAAGCAACAAAAGTATGTGTTTGTTTGCTATCGAATAATTGATCTGCTTTGCAATGGTCAGTTTATTTTCTATTTGAATTCAATAGTCTTCGAATATTTCCTTGATTTAGTGTGTGTGTAATATATATATATATATATATATATATATAGGCAAATTATAAGTCTATTATTTTATTTAGGATAGAACATAACTCATGAAAAGTGTCACTCCAGTGTTTGATGTTTTCCAAATAATCATTAAATCTAAATTTCTTGTTTGAGGTAATGTTATTTGATTATAGTTGTTTCGTAAAAAAACTGTCAACGAAAGCATTATTGTTTAAGTTTTTGTAACCGAAACAATACATTTTTTTTCTGCAGTCGTCCTCAGCAATGCATGATGAAATATCTGAACAAACTTTTTTTATGAGATGTAAAAAGAAAGTGTTAAATTTCCTTCTACTAGTTACATTACTTGATAATTATGATGTTTTCAACAAGTGTCAGTTAGATATTTATGTCTTATTTTCGTAATTTTGCATCAATTCTGTCTCTATGCAGGGAAGCTCCCAAATAAAATCAATTTATTGACCGTTCGCAAAATATTCCGCATTATCGGCGTCCATGTGTCATCCGTTTTGCTATAATTTCGCTCTCTCTTTCTTCACACAAGCGGTGATTTTTTTTAAAAATAAAGTAGAAAACTGAAATTAATCCCCTTTAAATGCCAAACACTAATTAATATATGTATATGCTTTTTTTCAGCGATATCATTCCAGCTGATAATAAAACAAAATTAATAGAAAGTTTCAAGGACATCATTTATTTATTTTTTTTTTTTGTTCATGCTTTGTGATTTTGCTGTATCTCAATCCGAATAGCGCATTTATTTTATTCTTTTGAAACTTTGATTTCGCTAATTATATTTCTTTAAGACTGAAAATGATTATTAAGCGTTGTAATAATAAAGAATCAAAAAGCATATAAATCGCATTTTTTCAGTTGCATGGATTTGTTTACCAGATATTTTTAGTTTTACTTCACAAAATTGAAATGACGAAATAATAAGTTTTTCTTATAATATTTGATAATCAAGCAAATGATTTGACAAGACAAATTTTATTTCGGTGTATTTGTTCGTGATTCAGTCATACTTTTTTCAGACAAATGTGCACGATATGAAAAGAAACTCCATAATCATTTCATGAATATTAATTAACATTCAAATATGTTACAAGTAGAAAAAATTTTCAACTCAGTTTTGCAATTTCTTCACCTTGAGTTTTTTCGAATCTCACCCAAAATGACTATAATTTGATGTTTGATCTTACCTATTTCCCGAATTTTTGCGTTCGCCGGCGTCCTGGCCTAGGGGTAACTCGTCTTCCCCGTGATCTGGGCTCAGGTTTGAGTCGTGGTTTGGGCATGGTTCTCTCTGGGAGATGTGTGAAAGAGCCTCCTCTCCCCCTCTGTTAAAAGGAGTTGTGCAAGAGAATGTGTGAATGTCATCTTCATTTCAGCTAGAAATCAGACTTCTGACCCTTTACCTTGAGAAGCTACTGCACAAATTCGATTTAAATCGTCTATGATTAGTGATATTGGCAAATGCCAACAACATCAATTTTGTTTTCAAAGTTTTGTCGCTTTGGCATCTGCTGATTATTTTTATGTCGAGTGCGAAACATTTGTTATAATGTTTTTTTTGGTAATATTTTAGCCAGTTGCCATCCTGCCCATACCAGTTGAAATAAGGCTGTTTTGAATGCAAGCGTGGCTCAGATGCTGTCCACTTCATCTGATTTTTTTGTTCAGAACTAGGAGGAATTTTTTAAAACTCCAATTGCCCTTGTGTTGCTTCAAAACAGAATAGTGAAAATCCGTGCGCAAATGCGATTTATTCCGGACTATCTGCTAATGGTAGTAGTGGAGAAGTGATTAACGGCGTGAAGTTAATTGATAGAATTTGAGAAAATCACCTAAGTTACTTTGCTCTGTATCCTCCCTAAAAATTGGAACAAAATCGCAGCAGAACCAGAAGTATACATGCTTTACCCAAATGCCGTAAATATATTAAATCTGTCGCTTGATTCTTCGATTTTTTGTATGTTAATGACTTGTCCAAAACAATTTCCTTTTTTTTTTTACCTGTTGCAGTAAGTCTAAACTAAGTATTAACTTTAATATTAATTTCTGATTGCGAGAAAACTTCACGATTGATCAATGCAACCTCAAAGAAAATTAAAATCGATGCAATCACCAAAGAGTAAGAAAATCATCTAATCAAAATAAACACTACGACATCGTGTATTTTGAGTATTTGAAATCGAAGCATCCGTAATTAATTCTGCGTGATGTCAGTACGCAATCCTCCTGACGCTCTGTTCGCCAAACCCATCAGACACCCTACCTCGGAATTTCCTTTTCAGTGAGTTGAAAACTTAAAATGCATTGAGGGTCAAGCCATTCAGTTCTTTTTTATCTTCCCATCTCAGATAGGCTCCGATCTGTCTGGTGGAATAAAAAAGACTAAAAATCCCATCGATTGATTCCCGTCGTTAATCGTCTTCGTTTCCGTTCGAAGTACAGAATTTTGTTTTTATGCCTGCTGGGTTCATTCGGCCGAAACACGTGATGGTCCCACCCTTTCCTCGACGCGACTCGGACTACGTGCTCTGGGAGAGGAGAAAAATGACCGATTTGTGAAAAACAGGGCTAACTCTGAAGTATTCGGCGCCCTGCGTAAAATTATTTGGCGTCCACTCCCGTAATCATCATATATTGTTTTATATACTTAACCTTCAATAGAATTTAAAAAAAAAGACAAACATCTTTTCTCAATGTAATATATTAAAAGCGGTAGAATTCTTAAAAATCTTATGGGTTTAAAAATGGTAATAACACGCTTGTTTTATTCATTATGGATCAGAATTTTAAATTGATAAAGTAGACAATTTTCTAAGGACTTCGAGAGGACTTTTGTGGGGGGGATTTTGAAGATAATTCAATTTCTGGCTTTCATTTCATTACAAAGGCCGTGCAATAAAAATTATCCAAATTAACCTTAAATGCTGCTTTAATTAATTTTTAAACTTATGTTCTAGCAACATTTCTAATTTACTACCATTAGCAAGTATTATATTATACTAGCCGCCTTTGACGACCAGTCTCATAACAGGTTTTTCACCAAAATATATTTAAACCAAACAAATTTTGATAATCAAATAATTCATTTATAGTATTAATTAGTATAATTTTCTTCAGATGTTCTGTTAATTGTACTACTCATCTTTCTCTTTCTATCCCAGCAATGATTGTCCCGGAATTGACATTTTACTTAAATGGTGGAGGGAAAGGTCTAAAATTCTACGTTTTTATAGAATAATGAGATTCAAATTTTCATAAATGTAAACACACTAAACAAATAAAGACACCATTGGTTTTCAAGAGATGTGAAAGTTTAAAAACAGCTTGGAAAATGCCGCGCACAGAGGAAATAATGGTGACACACCCACACCCTTCTTTTCTTTTCTATCCTTTTGTTCTTGACTACTTTTCTTTCAACAAACCCTTTTTTTTCCTTTGTCTTTCTTTTTTTTTTTTCTTCCCTGCCCAGACTTTATTTTGAGCAGGCATAGATTAAATATTCATACCGTCTAATAATAAAAGCAACTATTTTCTTTCTTTTTTAAACATCCCGTTATCTATGAATGAAAACCAACTGCCTTCGCGTATTTCTTTCGAAACAAATCATAATTTATTACTTCCTGCTATCTAACTCAGTCGGTGTGGGGGAAGGAAATGAAGATTTTTGGCGGGAAAGTTAGAAAAGTGTCGTTTTAACTATTTTCCTCGCAGTTTTTTCATTTTTTCTCTCCATAAGAACCATCCTCGTGTCTTAACGAAAATATTTTTTAAAAAATTAGCTGAATTGGTCGAGCCTTTCTCTAGTTTTGCGCTTAGCAACGCTTTTCGGCTTCCATTTTTATTAATATAGATTATCTTATTATTCGAAAAAAAAATGTGATGTTTTATAATTTACAAAAATGTTCGATCTTATTATTAAATTTTATTTATATTGTGATAAAAAGGTTTTATTATTTTGTTCAAAATCGCTTTTAGATATATCACTTTTGTATTTTTTAAAAAGCAAAATCTTGAACTAGCTTTTTAGAAAATGACTTGCAAGTAAGAATTTTGCTATTTAAGTTTGTTAGTGCCGGCTTTCTGGCACAAAGGTAGCGCGTCTTCCTTGTGTTCTGGGCGTTCCGGTTCGGGCATGGTTGTTCTGTGTGCTATCTGTGAGGTATGTGAATTCTCCCCCTCCCCTATAAAAAGGGGCTGTGCGAGCAAATGTGGTGAGTGTGTAGCTAAGTCGTACTCTTGGTCCTAGTTGGTGCTACTTCAAAAAAAAAAAAAAAAGAGACGCTCCTTTCGACTTAAATCTGCTGCTGTATCAGCGGGGGACTTGTCCATAGGCAAGTGCCATATGTCACAACAACAAGTCCGTTAGTTAAAAGTACTTATTTAACTCTTTGCACCCCGATGGTGCCTCTGACTCACCATTCAAGATTGTGCATCATTTTGGCGTTTTATTTATTCATTTTTCAAATTTAATTGTTAAAAACGCATACATAATGGTTAAGAAATGTAGATTAATTTTTTGAAGAAATTCGACTTAAAAGAATTATGTATATTTATTTTTCATATCAATAAACAAATATTTCTATTAAGTGAATAAATTTGCATCTAATTATTTTTCGGAGTGCAAAGGGTTAAAGATGAAAATAATAAAAACAGGAAAAAAAATGTTTTAAAAGTTTTAAGGAATAAGAGCATCCCTAGATTTTTTTTTAATTCCTAAGGACCCCTAGAATACTTAATCCGGCCCTGCATGTCGCTTAAACTTGTTACATCCTACGAAATGAAACGTGCAAATTCAATGTAAGAAATCGGTGAATTGAATTTGAGTAAAGTTTTGAAATATTTAGTAATGGTGGGATTTAATCATTTTAAAATCTTATCATCCAGTTTCGGAACTTCTCAAATTTCTTATGTGGAGTTATTTTGATATGATACTGATATATATATTATTTTTAGTTTATGTGGTGTTTCATACGATGTTCATGTTGAAAAGATTGTACAAAATGCTCCAAAGGGCTGACATCTGGTCTAAATGCATCCAAATTAGGCACATAGTTATTTCTTAGCGACGAAATGAGGAAATAAGATATTGATTAATAATAATCTTAAAAACTAGCTAAAACTATTTATATGCAAACAATTAATGAAATATTTTAAATCAATGTAGTTTTTTGATTAATTTTATTTCAATGGATTGAAACCGAATAATTCATTATTACCTCATCGATATTTATTATTTCCCCATGTCTCATTTCAACTTATAAAATAGTAGTTGTAGAGCCTCCAAACTAAAATGTTTAGTTTTCTTCTTCTTCTAGTCTCAATGAAAAGTTCTTTCTTCTTCTCTGAATGATAAATTTTGAGGGAACTGCCGGTGCATCAGCTGTTCTTATCCTAGATTTGTAAAATGCATTCCATACATTCCTTGCTTCAGGTTAGGATGAATGTTTTCTGGAAGCACTGGATAAACTTTAATGTTAGCTAGATTTACAAAAACTAATTATTTTTGTGATGTATTAGAAATTCATTGTAAGTGGATTATGTTATAAAAAATAAATAAATAAAATATAAAGATCTATGAATAATGGAACAAAAGTTTACATTTATAAAAGCCATGGCATGAATAACAAAATACAGAACGTGTATAGCTTCGGATAATTAGTCTTTTTAAACTCTTATATTTCGCCTCTTTTACCATTATCGTAGCTTTTAATATTTACGAATTGTAATGTTTTTAATCATACAAGTACAACTGAATTATCTACTGTTGTTAATTTGCATCCCATTAAACTCGTGTCACATATTGATGTATACATTAATTTTATTTTATTCCTGTCTAAATTCTGTCGAAAAGCTTCGTGATACTATTAGATTGAGAATTTTTGATCGATTTCAACACATTCCAATTTTATTACTTTTATATGTAGTCTTGTTGTGTATAATGGTAGTATGCAAATAGTGATTCTTGGATCTGTCGTAAAGTTTATTGAATTTTTCCCATTTCATAAGGGTTTTTTTAACAACTCTTTTGATGTTAAAAATAATTTTATTGATGCAAGTCGAGAGCCCAAGTACATCTTCAAAATTCTATCCTCATCCTTTAGTAATCATTTATCCTCAATAATTTCATGAAACTTCTGGCTCCCAATGCCTTTTTGTATTTGGATGAATTTTAAAGATACTGCTAAGGAGCATGGTATGGATTCCGAATTTAATACCTTTGCTCTGGGGGGCTGCATTAAATGAATAGTTTCATTTTATGAGATAACCGCCTCTCATATTGAAGATTTTGTTGTTGTTACTTATGGCACTTGCCATGGACAAGCCCCTCGCTGATACAGCAGCAGATTTAAGCCGAAAGGAGCGTCTCTTGTTTTTGAAGTAGCACCAACTAGGGCCAAGAGTACGACTTAGCTACACTCACTACAGTTGCTTGCACAGGCCCTTTTTAGAGGGAGGCGCAGTCATACATCTCACAGATAGTGCACAGAAGAACAACCATGCCCAAACCGGGACTCGAACCCGGAACTCCCTGAACACGATTGAAGATGTATTATTAGGTATATTAAGGTGAGTTTGCACCAGTAAGACACATATGCGTAGAAGAACGATTACGCATGCACTGAGGGAGCCTTTGATAGCAAGTTCTGGTCCCGACCGACCAAATACTTACTACAATACAGTTTGTGCTCAGTATATAGAGTTTTACTGGATGATTTGTAGCTTGCTGACTGTAAACTTACCTCTTCATCATTAACTAAGGTCAGAACATCATTTAAGTGGGGTCAGATAACAAGTGACAGATGTGGCCACAAAGCGATAGATAGCAGCAGCTTTAATATTTTACTCCACACCAACGGGAGGATGGTGGATGGAGGAGGATGAGAACGGAGTTGTACACCAGGTAGGCGTACTCGGCGAACCATCTGTGGGATCGTGTCTTGAAGTGGTAACCAAGACCCTATCACTAGATCTAAGAGGCCTCCCCTTTGGAGACTAAATTCTTAATGAAACTTCTATCATATTTGTTTGACCAGAGGACAAGATTAAGTGGAATTTCCGCAATTGCGACAACATAAAATATATTTTTTCCATAATTATTGAATGGTTCATAGAAGTCATGCTTATTCTTTATTGAATACGCTAAGAAACTTGTACAAAATAATAGATAATATTTTATAAATGTATACCATCTTGCAACATGCTATTATATGCAGGTACATTATTCTTTTAATTTTAATAATTTTCTCCTTCGTGACCTTCCCACGATGGATTTGCGGTTTGCGGTTAGCACAAAAAGAAAAAAAAAATGAATCGGGGAGAAAGTTACCGAAGAGAGAATATATTTGTTCATTCGAGCTTTTCATTATAAGAAAATAATCGTTATGAAAAAAGAATGTGATTGAAAATATTTTTTCTTGGAAGTAATTTACAAAGAATTCGATTTAAAAAAATAGTTGTAAAGTATTTTATCTTACTTTCCTGTTTGTAGATTGTTCTAGAATAAAAATATTACTTACTTAAAGAAATATTCTATTCAGTATTAGCAACATATCTAAACCTTCGTATAGTTTCTTGATGCACGAGACGAAACAAACACGTGAATATTCCAATAGGAAGTCTCTAATTAAGCTGAAAAATATCCTTAATCTACAAAGAAATGGAGATTTGAGTGATTTTATGAAAGGAATTAATATTTCATACATGATGCATGAACTTTTTTTAAAAAAAGAAATACAGTATTCTTCCATACGGAAAATGGAGAAATGGTTTAACATCATGCATCTGTATAATGAAAGCTTTTTTTTACGTTGTTATTATCTTGCATTAAATGCTGAATAATTTAGATTTCTTCGCATAATTGTTGTGTAAAGTATGGGTCATTTTTAAAAAAATACATGACGAAGATTTGACTACAAATAGTTTAGTATTCAAGCCTAGTGATCACCTCTGACCCAGTATCCCCAATGATATTTCTCTCGACATGAAGAACTTTGTGACCACGACATATTTAACGTACTTCAACCGCCACTCACACGGTGGGTCTTCGGCTGATGGGTTCGAACTCGCAGCCCAAGGGATACAAGACCAACGCCCTACCAACCAGGGTATTCCAGCCTCGATAGATTTGGTTATCCCGGCAATTTGAAAAAAAAGGGGGGGGGGACTTTGCAAGAAAATGCATTTTAAACGACTTAAGTTGTTTTTGTGGATATTGCTGTCTTCAAGTGCGTGAGGTGTGCCTACTGACGAGGAGTCGCCTTTATCGTTAATAAATTTCATAGGAAATATGAAATTAGTGGTGTCACCTGGTTAATGGAGGGTCGCAGTGCCTTGGTAATAAGACCTCGGCTTCAGAACCGGATGGTTTGAAGTTCGACACTTGATTCCACCTGACGAGATTTTATCGGGTCTGATGCATGGTATACCCGTTGGAGCGAAACATTCTCCGCTAGTGTGGTGTGGAAGTTTGGAGAGTGCCAGCTCAGGTGTCTCTCTAACCGCGGCGCAAAATTAAGAAGACCATCCCAAAATAGTTCTTGTGTTGCTTTAAGAAACAGGCTGTTAATAGAACTAAGTAACCCTAACCTTAGGAAACCTTTTTAAGAAGGATTTTGCACATGAATCATAATGCTTTTTTATTCAGAGAATAATACTCCCACTGAGGTACCCCAATTTCATTAAAGGCGTGTATCTGATATAGTCCTATAAAATATCAAACAATATAGTTATATTGTTCAATGCAATATAGTTATCTGAAAAGTATCAATTAGATATTAATTTATTATTTATTTTTGCATGTGCAGGGTGGGTTCCATCTCCACCAGTCTGATGCACCCTTGCCGGTGTGATCATGTCTTCGCCAGTTCCAGAGTTCCGAGAAGCACATCAATACTGGCAGCCCCTCCTCAACAATGACATCATCCGGCCCAAGCCCCGCCGCCTAGGAGACATGAGCAGCCCCACCGCCCAACACATGCAGAGGACTCCAAGCAGGGAGCGGGTATTCGGGGGCAGCCCCCTCAGGCCCTACGAAACGGATGCCGAGACTCCTGGGGGAAGGACGCCCAGCAAGGAAGTGTTGGCATACCCTAAAGCGAAAGAAAAGTCTGCTCACAACTCCAGGTTTTATCATTTATTAACTGTAATTTAAAAATGGGATCAATTTTCTAAAAGTCTAATTTACCATACACAAATGTTAACGCTAACAATATTTTAATGCAGTTTTTTTTTTTTTTCAGTATTGATTATTTTACATTTTCTAATCATTATTATGTAAACATGAAAATGACATCATGTTATGAAACGGTCCTAAGAATAATATTTTTTCTTAATGAGTAATGAGATTTGTGGTAAAATAATCATGAGTTTATAAAATTACTACTACAGAAATAAATTAACACTTTCACTAGTCTTACATATTATTGATTTAAATTTTTAAAAATTGATTAAAGTAATGCAATTTATTTGTGTCTGGCCAACAAATTGAGATCACTAGAAGAAGTTTTTCTATTTAAGTGAAATGTATATGACTCCGAAACGCCTCAAACTTCCTAAAATGTCAATAAATAAAAGGGAAAAAATGATTTGAAAGACATTTAAAAAAAGCTTTTCTCCAATTTCTTTCAGTCACTTTTAACGGTTTGTACTCGAAAAAATTCACAATGCTAACAGATTGTACTAAAACTAAAATTGTTTAGCTCTGTGCTTCAATTTTGGGAAAGGTACACACTAATTTTAAGTCTCTCACCAAATCCTACTGTCAATTTGTCAATGATTTCATTAATTGTGTAGTTCTAAAATTTACCATGTTTTGATTTTTTCATCTATCTGCACTGTAGTTTAGAAGTGTGTTTTCAATATTTTATTTTCATTTAAAATTTAAATGCCAATTATTCTTTAATATTATTCCTAAACTGGTAGCTTATTCTGAAATTTATAATTTATACCATCTAGGGAAGCATCTCCGCTTCAACATAGCTGTCGCACTCCGAGTAAGGAACTAGCTTCCAGCAATATACTTCACCAGAGTGGCTCGAGGGCTGCAGTCAAAGACAGCAGTGGCCCTCAGCTGCGAAGTGCGAGTCGGTCTTCCTGCAAAGAAGTCAGCCGCACTTCTTCCAAGGAGTCTGCTGTTGGTGGCTCCTCCAACAACGTGCCGGACAACCGAACCACTCCCAATCAGCTTCATCGTCAAACGAGCAAAGATCACGGCTTCTCCCATTCCGGTGACATCCAAAAATGTCTCCGAGAACAACAGCCGCATCACGCAAAGAGTTCCCCTGGACTTATTTCCCGAATATCCCCCACTTTGTTCACCGAATCTCGAACGTCTTGGGAGCAGAAAGAAATCGAAGAAGGAGAGTTTTCCCCGGATGGCCACTTATCACCCTACATGGACTCCATGTCGAACACGGACTGCGGTTCTCTTAGCAAGAGTTCCTCTGATGGAGATCCCATTATCTGTCGCAGGAGACCGCCCACCAGACTGAAATCCAAACGACGCAACATACTCTCCTTTCCCCAAGCTCTAGGTTTGGACGATACTCGGTTGATCCAAAGACGCCATGAATGCTATGGTGGATCTTCTAGTGACGAAAATAAGTATGTGTTTCCTGGATTTTGAAAGAGTTTTAATTCCATATTACCTTAAAACATCTGAAATATATGTTATAAACATGTATAAAAAATGCATTCTTTCAGATTGATTCTCATTCTCTCTATGCTCTTAATTTTCACTTTTTTCACTTTCTCTGTGCCAGTTAATTTTTTTGAAGTCTGCGCTAAAATCAGCAGTGATAAATTTACATTCCAAATGTTTATTGAGAAAATGTATTGAGGTTTGTATTCATGCATTTTACTTCTCTCAGGTCTTCTGGCCACGCTAGCATGAGTGATGGACAATCATCGTATCTGAGCTCATCTCCTACTGACGGCGTCTTATCCAGAGTGTCCGGCCGGTTGTCGGGGAAGACAGACGATTCTTTCAATTCTGATGGTATTGATTCCTCAGAACACCGATTCGGAAGAGGGACTCCACTGAAATCAGTTCCTGAAGATGAAAGACTATTAACTTCTCATCATGCATCCTCCACAAAACTTTCCTGCAGGAAACCTGCAGCCCCTACCCGCAAACCTCACAGGACACCTTTAGAGGGAGCCTGCGGTCTTGAAGATATCCGTCAAGCCATTGAACAGTTATCTGTCAGAACTCATGGATCACGTACTAGTTATTCTACGTCCACCTACTCATCAATGAGTGGCAGCGAATCTGAACCCGTCAGAAGGTTGATGAGGCACTCCAGCCTGGAGACCATTAACACGAATATCACGAGTGCAGACGAGTTCGTGTGGGTGGACAATCATACTCGTCTTGTGGAACTTCAACGAGTGCCATGGTCTAATCACGACATTCTAAAAGTCATGCAAACGGGGAGACTACGTGAACATTTGGGACAAATTTCGATGGAAACGGTGCCTCGACTGTCATACCTTCTACAAAGACCTCTCGTCAGAATTGCACGGGAGACGCAAAGACTTTCTAAAACTTTGGGAATGTGTACCAAGCAAGAGGTGAGTGGTTCCTTAAAGATAGTGCTGTCTCCAGCTCTTGCAGACAGTTGCATTAAAGCGTGCCATCGTTCCGCGGCCATTTCCGCTGTCAGTGGCGACCAAATGAAACTGAGCAAAAGTGCAAGAGCTGGACTCCAGCTCTCCGTGGGGCGGTTCCATCGATGGATGTGCGACGTCAGAATAGGTTCGTTTGTGCATCAGTACGCTGCTATTTATCTTACGGCAGCAATTGAGAACCTTCTGGAGGAAATTGTACTCCAGTGCATGCCCTTAGATGGCTCGACGATGTTCACTGCTACCATGCTGGAGACTGCTATCTCCAATAGCAGCGATTTGTGGGGCTTATTTCAACCTTTTTCTCATCTAAATGCTGGTAGAACGGCGACGGGTGAGTGTTGATTTGTTTCCTCCTATAGTGTTTGATTTGATTTTTTTCAATAATATGCTTGATAAATGATTTAATTTTCAATGTCATGTTCCACATTTTAGTAAGTCTAATTATTAGAATTTATACTATAAACAACGACAGGTCTCTAAATTACTGATTCGTTCACACATCTACACGGAAATGCTTTAAAATATTTTCCAGATGTAAGGCATCATTCTGTTCATTGGACGTTTCTATAGAGTGTTAAAAATATTACACAAAGTGTTTATATATTTAAATAATTATGTGTTTCCATAACGTAAAATATGAATCTATGAGCACGTTAGCATTATGGCAGTATTATTTCGCAATGTATGTTTTGAAATAATTATATTTCCTTGATAATCGCGTAACCCAACAATCCAAATGCAGCATTACAGACATTAATTATTTTTAATTTTGTCTTTTTTTCCTGTTCTGCAAATTTATTAATTTTCAAATTTAAGAACCAGAAATAGTGATTCTTCTCTCTCTCTCTCTCTCTTTAACTATTGATTTTTGAATGAAAGGAAGTTCATATTAGTATTTCTTCGGTTGTTGCATCTTTCACTTTAAAATTTTTTAACTATATATATATATATATATATATATATAATATAATGCTTTGCAGCACATTTTTTCTCATAGTTTTAAAAGGATTCGTATTTCTTCTATTTGCCCATTTTTAGACGTGGTGAATTTTTATAAAACAATACCTTAAACCCCCCTCTCTTTCTAACCCAGTCTCCCCCCAAAGTTTATCACTACCACATGTATAAAATATAATTAAACATAAGCAGAAAGGAAATATCCGATAATTACTTTTTTTCAATCAAATGTTTTACAAAATACGCTTGAGTAAGATAATTTTTTATGCTATTTTTGGTTATACACGAATCTGAAAACCGAAGATGATTTCAAAAATTAATGATTTCATCATTGCTCTATAAAATTCCTCCTCGAAATTCATTACTTAAGAATATTTGACTTACATAATTTAACAATAAACAAAACAAAATAACCGGCACAAAATAATTTTCGGAATGATATTCAATTTTCTTATTATATTATGTCTTCTTATTAAAGATTCATTAAACGAGAATTCAACCTCTTAATGCGAATCATATTGGTGATGTTTCACATTTTGAACTATTCTTGATTAATAGCAATACCGAAATTGCTTTTGAATTTTATTTCACAATTTATGCCTTAAACTTTTGATTTTTAAAACTGGTGCTCCAATTTACGATTTTATCTATATTCGGAATAAATCAGGAAATTCATGGAATAAAAATGAAATTAATACTTGCTACTGAAATGTGAACTGATACTTATTTATTGAAATACTCAATTGGCTTTAAAGTAAGATGTTTAAAATAATCATAAGAAAAGTTTTAATTGCTTATGAAGTTTTATTTTCCAATAACATCATTACTTGATTGATTAACATTTTGCATGTTTATTATTTTCATGGTATATTCAAAGCATTTAAAAAAGTACATGCATCCTTTTTTTTCTCCATGCGACTAAGTAACCGCACTAAGCAATTAATAGAAAAAAAATCGTACAGGTCATTTTTTTATTATTATTTGCTCACATTTTTTTTTCTTGGTGTGAATTTGAGGGGAGGAGAGGGGGAATCGTCTGTAAGCCAGTGGGCCACCGATAACTATCTCGATTGTTCCCAAACTATTCCGAGTCAGATGCGAGTCGATATTGTCTTCCGGAGCGTGACAAAGGTGTTCGATTGGCTGCCCAACAACCTGTTGCATTCCCCGAGCCGAAGGCATCCGGTTTTCCCCCTCCCTCCTCCCGTTGAAATCCTCTTCTTCCCAAAGGACAACACCCTTTGAAAGAAATCTCGCTACCCTCCGTCACTGCTGCCCGCAGTGTATTTTATCCAACAAGCAAACAACGAAAAAATACCAATAATAAGAGAGCGAATAAAAATTATTAAAAAAAAGGCTGTCAGGGAAGAGAGAGAGAGAGAGAGAGAGAGGGTAGAAAATAGAAAGAAGCCAAACCTACTTACGGCGCACGTACGCAGTCCTCTGACAGTACGCAATGAGAAAGGGGGGAAGAGGGGAGCTGCGTTGTGAAATAATGAAGCAGAAAAGAAAGAAATAAGCAGTTCCCACAACCGCTTTTCGCACCCTACCATTACTGGTCTGTCCTGATGATGATACGCGTTGGACCTTCTCCCCTCGGACAAGGGGCTCTGCTAAAATTGCGCCATACGATGGGGGTGATGCAACGGTTTTTCCTAGTCAATTCGGTACCAGCTAGGAATTAAACGAGACCGGAATTAATACATTTTTACATCATAGATAAAAGCCTAACTTCTTGAACCTATTTCAAAGACTGTTTTATATAGGATTTTGTGATTATAAGAACAATTTTATGTCAAATTTTTGTTTCAGTGTGAAATAAAAAGCAACCCAAAAGTAAAACACAAATTTTATTTTCAGATACTATTAATGACATTCCAGGAATTAATCGCTAAACAATTTGCAAAGGATAACTCGTTAGATTCCATGTAATTGCTGAATTCACGTCAAAGGTTAATATTTCGTAACTATTATACGCTAGTGCTATGCGAGCTGTTGCCTGGGAGAATACTTTTATTAGCCGGCTTTCTTGAACAGAGGTAGCGCGTCTTCCTCGTGTTCTGGGAGTCCCGGTTCGGGCATGGTTACTCTTCTGCGTGCTATCTGTGAGGTATCCCTGTGAAAAGGGGCTGTGCAAGCAAATGCGATGAGTGTGTAGCTAAGTCGTACTCTTGGCCCTAGTTGGTGCTACTTCAAAAACAAGAGACGCTCCTTTCGGCTTAAATCTGCAGCTGTATCAGCAGGGGACTTGTCCATGGCAAGTACCATAAGTAACAACAACAACATACTTATATTAGATCTTAAGCGTGAAAGTTATATGATATGTGTATGTCTGTGTATGTTATTTGCAGTCGTTTCGTGGTATAAAAATTTATAAGTTCCAAATGTATTAATCATGCATCATCTACTGCATTTTTACGAGATTGACGGTATATTAAAGGTTGGAAAAAAGTATTCACAATTAATCTTTTCTTGGCTCGGAAAGGCTCTAATAAGATGCTATCGTCTTATTCTCAAATCAATTTGCCGGTTCAACCAAATACTGTTATCGTTAAATGCCGGTTAAAAATCATTTCATGAGATTTCTCATGAAATGATTTTTAACCGGCATTTAACGATAACAGTATTTGGTTGAATAGCGAGGCGATGACAGTAATGGCGACTTTTTTGGTGTTAATTTGTTTGGTAAAATGTTGAGATAATTGGCAAGAAAACACACTGTATATTTAAAGTTCACTAATCCGCGGCTAATACTTGCTTTAGGTAAAGTTTTTTTTTTTAAATCTATATGTCTATGAAATACTTTTTAACACATTATGCTAAAACAAATAAATAATAATTTTTATTCTGAATATCTAATATTTTTTTAACATATACTGTTACATAAAACCTAATCTAGTGATAATCATGATAACCATCAAAATCTTTCTGCCTATATATCCTTTTTCTAACTGTAATGTTGCCCAATACTCTTACGTTTTGTGTTTATGAAGAATATATTGGGAATTTTTTGCAAAATTTCTTTTTAATCGCTGTAATATCTAATAAATATGCAACATGACACGATTACCAAACTATAATTTTTCCTTTTTGCTAAATATGACTACCTAAAAAAATTTAACTTCAGATTAACAAAACAAAAATTGATTCTTTTATAAAGTAAAACTTTCTTTTTTTGCTGCTATTCAAGTACAGAGTCGGGATCTTAATGTTCATGTTTTCTAATATTAAAAATCTGCCCCCAGGCCGTATTGTACTCATGTTTTACCAAGAAATGGAGGATTCAAAATGCGCAATTTATGATGACTGTTTTTCGGGGAGAGGGGGAATCCGATTTGAAGGAATGAAATTGGTTAAAATTTTAGAATTTGAAATAAAATTTATAAAATTGAAATGTATTGAAGTTTAAAAGAGACAAATCGACTGATGATTGATGCATACAGTGAAGTAGTTGGGTTTAGGAGATTTCGGAACTAACAAACTAAACGTGATGCTATATATATATATATATATATATATATATA
>JAOUZG010037017.1:3123514-3138988 GCA_026289955.1 Argiope argentata
ATATATATATATATATATATATATATAAAGAGAGGGATAGAGACTGATTGAGAAGTCTCATCATTGTTTCAAACCAGTTTAAATTGGTTAATGACAAATTAATTAAGACACATAATGACTGAAAAAATAATGATGTTCTCACGTGATAACTTGAAATTTAGAATCGAAGATTTCATTTTCCTTCTATATTTAGCTTATTTAGTTTTTTTTTTTTTTTTTTTTCATAATTTGTCCAGTTTTTGATTTCTTTGTAACAATGCCTTGCAATGTTGTAATTGAAAGTAACTTTGGTGATCCATCATCTATTCATTCACCTGCTTCTGCTAATGTTGAAATTTATTTAAAAATGTTTACTTTCTTTCGACATTAATTCCGAGGCAGGATTTTCACTTACGCTTTTGTTTCGAGTAGTAAATACACAATTTTATTTGTACGCCCTATAGCTGGAAATTAATTGATTTCATTAGATTGAAATTTGTTCAGTTTTATCATATAACTAGATGAAATTTTAAATAAATAAATCTACGTTACTTGCGTAACAGCTAAGACAGTCAATATTCCAGGCGAACACATTGGTTGTCAGAATCGGCTAGTTTCTTACAAAGTATGAGAGTTTGTGGTCATGCTATAATTGTTGATTAAAATATTTATCCAGACTTCTTATCTGCACAGTTATATATCTAAAAACACTTAGTTTAAAATGAAGTCTCTTGAAAGCGTTTGTAGGTTGGAACTATAAAAACTCGAGAAATTGTTATAGTAGATATTTATACCATTTTGTAGAGCATTTATTGGGGAAGGTTTATTGCATTAAAAATCATATCAAAATAAAAGGGGGAGTTTTAGAATTGTGATTTTAATTTTATCCGCGTATGTGCTAAGACCTCAAACTGCGCACGCGCAAATATCAAGAGTTGTGGAAGACATATGTGTTACATCTCTTTGTTTACGTCTAATTTGAAACAACGATTCAAATCTCATTTTGCCGAAAGGAAGGAAAAATCCAACCTCGAAATGATCGCCCGTATTTTGTCTACGGACATATCCTATCTTTACCTTTGTAACAGTCTAAATATTTCTGAATGCGTGCTATATATATAAAAAAATTATAGCTATTTTTGATAATTTCTAATTATATTTTAATGCTTGTTTGATGTTGCGTAACATGTCCATGCCATATCGGATGGATGGATTTTTAGTTTTATTGGCACAACAGCCAAAATAGGCTATACTGCGCCATGCGTATGGCCAATAAATGGAAAACCATTAAAATTCAGCAAGTGTCCAGTAAAAAATGAAAGGTAATAAAAGTATCTTAAAAGCTCTGAATCAATTGAATGGTGTGTCAGGCAAATAAAGATTTTTAAATAAAATGGAAAAACCCGATTGCTCTCAAAAATTTAAAAAGATTCCGATGAGGATTTTCCCCCAATAACGATGGCATGTCCAGCGATGAGGAGTTAAAATGATGTAAACGATGAAGATTAAATTCAGGGCATTCTATTAAAATATGAAGAACTGTTAAAATTACTTGGCATTTGGAACAAAAAGGAGCACGATCACCTAACAAAAGATGTTTATGAGCTAGGCGAGTGTGACCAATGCGGAGTCTATTCAATTTGATGTCTAGCTCTCTCACTGGTAAACAAGGCCAATTTGAAATAATAGGTTTTATAGCGTACAATTTGTTATTAAAATGATTATTCCAAGATTCCTGCCAATGCGAGTTAAAAGGACGTTGGATATGGACTTAGTTAGACTTAAGTCTAGCGTCCACGCTAGACTTAAGTTTAAAAGTAATTTTTTCTTCTTGGATTCTATGCCACGGGCAACGCCTGCTAGTATTTATTTATAAAAACGATAAACAGTTTGATTCTCTTGTATTAACGTATCGATTGATTAAAAGAAATAAAAGAACACTTGTTTTACAATATAATATTCTCCTCCCCTACCACCTCGGGGGTGAATTTTTATCGATTCATTATTTAAATAGACTAACTAAGTAACGAAAATTGGTTATTCATGCCCCGGCGCTGGAGAATCCATTAACCCGCGAGATGCTTAAAATATTCATGTGACAGGGGTTGAGGAGCGACTGAGTTGTGGGATTGCCTCTGTCAAGGTCAGCCAATTATCCCCCGAAAGAAGAGGGGATGATTAACGATATCTTAAGTGAATAAATAGACCGATCACAGTCGTGGGAAACCTGATTGTCTTTGTTTAGTTATTCCTTGCCGGGAAGCCGTGGAATGCATACATTAGGACCCTCTCTGATTTATTTATTTATTCTGACGTCGCGGAGAGGAGCTTTTCGGTAAAAGTGCTGTCTTGCCCTCGGAATAAATGGCCCAAGAGAACTCCCCCTGCATTACCTTCGCATGTCATTTTTGCTTCCTCTGTCGTCTTGCTGAGCTTTAATCAGTCGACAGGTAATTTATAGAGGCTCACAAAGCGATAGTTTGATCTGGGTTAATTATAGATGACATCCTCTGAAACTTGTAGTCGTACGATTTGAGGTCGTTAAACGTATGTTTTCGTTAACTTTCAATTCAGTTTTAGCCCAATATTCAGTTTTTTTTAAAAATTAAGATGATTAGTTTCTTTTTGTGATTTAATCATAAAAAAAATGTATTACTTCAGAGCAAGGTTACTCGAGCTGTGAGTCATTGCTCAAAGAAAAACTACAAAACATGATTCTTCCTCCGCCCCCCTTTATTTCACATTCCTTAAAGTTTGTAAAGAAAAGTGAGAAATAAGGCATGTTATTAAAATTTACAAAATAATTTTTTAGTTATTTTCTTTTTTTATTATCCTGAATTAATCCTTTATTATTTTTTTAAAGATGTTAAAGATTTCCAACTTTGATGGAAAGTAAATTCCTGAAAAGAAATTAGATCATGAAAAGTTGTGATTACCAGAAATTAGAGGCAAGAAAAAGAGTTTTAGAAACCGTGTTTCAGAGCACTTAGTTTAATAGTATTTCATTTTAAAACCTTGTTCAAGTAGTGGTGGTTCAAACCTTGTTCAAATTTGTTGTTGGATTTTTAATGAGTAGCTCTGGAACTAACAAAGCATAACTCTGAAGGTTCTCTCTCTCTACGAAGGATACTCATGTATTAGATCGTCGACGCCAAAGGTTTAGTAACTCATTGGCGACGGATTCAAATTTGGCGATAAACCGTCGACGCCAACAAAATCTCGGCGACAATTAAGGTTTGAACATGTTTTTAAATAATGGCTGTTTAGCAACACATTGGCGACGCCTTTAAATTTGTCTATAAAGATCGATGATCTAATACTTAAGTACCTACAAAGTATGTGTAATTAGAAAACCAAGATATCACCCATTTGTATTCTTTGTCCATTGATGGCGAAGTTAGACGAGTGCAATTAATAGGTTCATTTGATAAAAAGGAATGACTGACATTTATAAACAAAAGAGGAGAAAAAAATTCATCCATTTCTTATTAATATCTACATCACTTACTTAATCAACTTAATCACTCTACTTAATCAAATATGAAAAAATATCTCATATAAAAGGGAAAAATAGATTTTCTTTTTATAATCGGCAAAACAATATTTATATAATTTTATTTATGTGCATGCCTGCGTGTTCGCGCGCACACACATATACACGCACAAATACACATACCTATAAATATTTTTATATTTTTCATATTCTAAACTTTAACAACTCTTTGATAATGCATTACAGTTAGTTTGTTTCTCTCACCTGAAATATGTGAAATCATCAAATAATATGCAGCTTCGGTTTTTCATAGTGATTACATTAATGATGGCGAGATTGGTATTTTTTAACATTTCCATTAATATTTAGGTTGTATTACAGAGTAATAAAAAAATAAATTTTCTATCAAAGGGCTCTTAGAATACTTTCTATTTATTCAAGATAAGATAAAATTGTTTGACATTTATTAAATAAAATTTAATGGCAAAATTTACTATTAGATGGCGCTATTTACAATTGATATTTATTTGCGTATACTGAAAATGTAAAATATCATTTGTATTATCGCTCATGCCTATATTACAATTATTCTTTGGTTAAAAAGAAGAGGGTTCACTAGAAAAAGTGCTACTGTTAATATTTTTCAATCAGAACCGGCAGAACACTGTTGTAGCTATGAAAAAATTCTATCGTATGAAGAGGTCAATTGTCTCCATGAACCTTACACAGAAATTTGAAACATCTAGGTAATTTGGATTTTTCTAGGTAGAGAACGAAATAAAATCTTCTAATCTAATGTCGAAAATTGGAATACCTCAGTCGTTGAAAGCAAAAATCAGTCGTTGCATGGTATTAAGTTGTTTCCTTTGTATCAGGGCCTATATATCAGGGCAGTTTCCCCGGGCCCCAACATAGGTGGGCCAAAAAGGTTTTACCCCGGGCCCCAATTAGACTAGATCGGACCATGCTTTGTATTGAATATACCGTATTCCACTGTACGAAAAATCGCACCGCGTATTTTGCATTTTTGTCCCCGTAAAATCGAGCCTGTGCACTTATTGTAAAACATGAACTCAGAGGGGCATAACATTTTTATTCTCCAATTCCATTCTGGAATGGTGCTTAGCGTCATTTGACCACTTATCACAATGAACAAATTAACACACATAGTTGTTAATTTGGGCAGCAGAAAACTCTAACACTATTCTGTAATTAAACTTTGTCTTCTGAAAACCGACAATGTGAGGTGATTATACGCTGCCTGTCTTATTGAATCGTATTTTTTTTGAAGAGATAACTGCAAATGGCATCAAAACATTTACGAACAACGTAATCGTAATATACTGAGGAACAACGTGGATGTCTTAAGGACATCATTTTCATGCAGAATGAAGCACCTCTTAAGGTTGATCACATCGTGTGAATAAGATTGCATTTCACTGATGCTTTGGTAATTAGCTGTCATTTCCCTATAGAATGATCTTCTTATTTGCTGAATACGTCCTGCAAG
This sequence comes from Argiope argentata, assembly GCA_026289955.1. Taxonomy (NCBI): domain Eukaryota; kingdom Metazoa; phylum Arthropoda; class Arachnida; order Araneae; family Araneidae; genus Argiope; species Argiope argentata. The sequence goes on from JAOUZG010037017.1 coordinate 3,128,497, forward strand.
TTTTGGTGGAGTGATTTCTTAAAGGACAATATCTAATGTCAAAGGATAACATTGAATCAAAGTTATTAACTTGATATTTAAACAGACGTACTTCAATTAGCTCTGAAAAATATTGTTCTGCGATTAGAGCGTATTTTTAAGCATAAAAGGGGAGATATTGAACATTTTTAATTGATAATCTTCTTTATATTATTTATCATTTATAAAGCATATTAAATGTTCTTATTTGTATTGACCGATGTGGACACGGCCCATTCCCGACAGATTCCATTTAGCCAACTCTATTTGCTGTAGCTGTGGGGAAATAGGATCTCCAATTCACTGTGCCACAGAATGCTTACTCGCACTTTTATGGCGCATGAGAAAGCCAGAGAGAAGTCTCGAAGAACAGAAGAGTTGCATCAAATACCCTTTCCCGCGGCAAAATACTCTCCATAGTAAACCATATTCATAAATACCAAGACCTCTTCAAGACCTACAATAGTTGAGACCAGAATTCCCCTTGTGGAAATCAACTAAAATTATAACTTAAAAAGTCCCTCAAAAGTGCTGATCTCTTGATGGAAATCAAGACACCAGGACCCAGATGGACGCTACGTATTTCTGACTCTATAGTGACTGTTTATTTGCCATACATATATTCACAATTTAATTTGACAACTTCCTCCCCTTTTTCAGTTGGTAATCTAATTCCCCTGTAAGTTCAACCCATAATCACCATATGTTTCAGTATTCTTGTCCCCTCTATCCAGTTATAATTTCAGAAAAAATTGAACAGATTCGTGTAAGATTTGACACCGATGGCATTCTTTCTGGAAATCCCTGAAAGCTGTATTGTCTCCTTTTTTTCCCTTTAACAAATTTTTTCCTCTCTCTCTCTCCCTCTCCCCCTCACATCTTGTGCTCATCTAACTGGTTAGATAATTTAGCGTTATAGGCACCGGAGGCAGAGGATGGCGTTATGTTATATATTGACCGATCGATTTTTCTACTGAAATATTTTATTTAATAAATGCCAAGCACTTCATTTAACTCATTGTATTTAAAATTTTATCTCATTAGGATCAATAAAAACTTCCTAAACCCCTCTGAAGTGAAAAACTTATTTCTTGCAAGCCCTGTAGCTAGGGTGTAGTTGGTGCATGGACTGCCGATGACTTTTCCATAACTAACTACAATGTGTATGTTACTGTAACGGCAAATTGATCATTTTGTAACCTTTCTTTGGGTAATGTAGAGGGTATATTTTTCATTAAAGTTTAATATTTTTGATGAGAAGTTAATTTTCATGGCTTTGTTTTGAAAAATACTTGAAATAGTGTATCGATGCCCAATGTCTTAATGTTCTATCATTGTGACACTCCTATGTCTCTTTACTCATTTCCACCCTGCCTAAATTCACAGTACAAAAATTCATTTTCACTTTTTATCCCTAGATTACCAATGAAAAAAGATAAATAATTCAAATGAAAAGTACTTACGCGAAGATAAGGCAATATCATAGCGATAAATGCAACCAAAAATGCTTTTTTTAATGTCTCTTTATACCGTAATTAAATGCAAAAATAAATATAAAGGAACCCTGAATTAAACGTTCCATTCGATTGGATATATTGATGCCCCTTCTTATTCCCAAAGAATGCTGACATTAAAAATCACGATTTTATTGACGGCTACGGTTATTTGAAAAGTTACTAACTTGTAGATTTCGATCACATGGGATTTTACTATACAACTTTTTGCTTTGTAAATGGTTTTAAAACTGGAAATAAACAATTATTTTCCTTCTTTGAAGCCTGTCTCTTGTATATAATAGGGCCTTAAATCACTTTCCTGGTACTCGAATTCTGCAAATCGGTTTTTGGTGAAATACTTTTAATTGATTCCTTGTATTATTAGTCCTTGTTTCGATGTATAGTTAATCTAAATAAATACATTACATTATATAGACACTTTTGACTCTATTGTGCTTTTCTTTGAGAATATTGCCATTAATAAAACTAACTGAACTTGATTGAAATATACACTTTCAATAAATGTTTGAAAAAAGAATTATGTTATTTTCTGCAGGTAGATGCTTGCAAGGTTACTGTGACGTGTGGCTTTGTAATAATAAAATTTTAATAAATTAGACCAGAAAATGGCTTTAAATTTGCCCTCATATTTACAAAATTTCATCTTGAAGACATTGTGGAATTAAATGAAATGATTAATATAAGTAATTCGTGTCTGTTCACAATAAACGAATTGAAAGAATGTATTAAATAGTAGAAAATAAAAATTTTCAAATAACCAACTGGTGTGGTAAGTACCGTTAGCGTTCTATCAGTATCATGAGGAGAATAACGATCAATGAACTGAACCTGTCCGCTACTGGAAAAGCCCTATATTGGCGTAAGCTTGAGATATAAAACTTTGTACGCTGTTAATTGTTGATGTAACAATGATTTAAAGTGTATATTTTTTGAAACCATGTACTATTCAAGTGATCCCCGGTGCCATCAGTTTGAATATGATCATACAGTTTGCCTTTATGCATTTCAAGTGTGAACTTATGTTGTTTCCACTTTTAGAAAAGCAATTTCATTTCTTTCTCGAGGGATTTATTGAAGAAAGCACATTTCTTGTTGCTCAAAATGAATAAGAAAAAAAGATATCGTAGTTTTTCTTTCAAATCTATTTCTTTTATTGCAATTTCATGTTCTGTATTTCACATAGATCGAGGGCAGATCTTTCATCCATAATGCACTCTTTCTCACTGATAGTTGAATCATTTTTACGGAAGTTATGCAAAATTCGTACCTTTTCACTGTTTCGTTATGATTTGGCACGCTGATTGCAATCATCCCACATACAAAAGGTTCTGTGAATAACGGTGCAAGGGATGAATGCATTTAATGTTGTCACGTTTAAATACACCTGAGATTCCGTGTAACGCGCGCTTTGGTATCGCACTGAACATCTGGCCTTGAGATGTGAACCAGTTTGTTCTCCGCTCTTTTAACTCGGATTGGCATCGCCATTTTTCTTATATGTATATAAATCGAGCCGTTGGATGATTTCGCAAATGACGTGAAAAGAAAGGTGTGAAAAGCAGGAAGTAAACAACTCATTTTGTAGCGCAATCTCTTTTAATGAATGCATCCTCTTAAAGGTGTGAGACATTAATTTTTCAGGTGTCAACAACCCCCTTCATTCTTGCTGGCCTGGTGGGGCTGCCTTTATTAAAAGCTCTTTCTTCTCCTATTTTTATTCCTCCTCTCATGCCTAATCCATTCAAATCAGTGGATAGCAAATAAAAAAAAATCTTTTTACTCTTTCTCGCCAGATTTGGCGTTGTTAGTTCGTTCGGGAAAACAAAATAACATAGCCTGAATTTTCTTTGAAGTTTGAAAAAATTACTCTTTACTTGAAATGATTTCGTTAGAGAAAGAATGTTTATTTGAAGTATGTATATAATGAAGTGATAAACAACTAGAGTTTTTAGAAGAGGAAACAAATACAAACTTAAAAATAAAGAACCAGCAGCTCGCTGTTGTTTTCGAATGATCAGCTTCGAATTGTGCTGTATAATATTGTACTTTTTTGTTGTTGTTGTTTCTTTTTGGTTGTATAGGAAACTGCCTAATAAAATGCACTAAAGTTTTAGATGATTTTGTATTTTGTTTTTTCTACTTTCAGCATGATCGGGTGAAAAATATTAAATAAAAACTAATAAGTGGTTTATATTTAGTATGTTACACGGCAAATTTGATTACAGATTGATTTTTCGAGTTTAGCACAGAATAATTCAGTTTTTTTGTATAAAAAAGAAATTTGAAAAACAAAATACTTAAACTGCTTGTTATTATTGGAGATTTTTAAGGGATTAGTATTTCGATAAAGAAAACATATTTACCATGAATAATTCCTATTTCATGGAATACTAAATTATTGAATTCACAATTTTATATTATAAATTGATGTTATGTGTTGTTCCATTGGTATTTGATATTTTACCAAATCAAAAGAAAAAAAATATAAATCTTTCTACTGGTGAGCTATCATTTTAACCCCATATATTGATAAAAAGTCTGGCAATTCTCAACATTGCAATACAACGCTGGTTAATTCAAATTAATTGATAAGCAACATGGAGTTAGATATTTATTGGCTTGCGCGAGTTGCATTCGCCATTTGATCTTGACGTCACACAAATAAAACAGCTATAATGTAATTTTTATAATTAAATTATAATTTAAATAATGTGATTTTTATTTTTAACCCTTCTTTGCATGATGATGGAAATTTCCATCATAATATTTAGTCAACAAAAAAAGGTACTCAAAACCCTTGTACTGTAAATTTGTTGTTGCTGGCAACTTTTTAAGCGACTATTGCGTACAAAAAAACGCAGTTGTCAAAAAATAGTAAACGTCACTATCAATTACCAGGCCTACAACTTGTCATTCCGCTGTTTGTTGTGACTGGAAGAAATGAGCGAGATTTTAAATTGTTTTATGGAAATTAATTTATTATTAATAATTATTAATCAATTAAATTATCATACAGAATAAAGAAGATTTAGTAAAGAATATTTTTTTTATTTATTTAGTACTGAGCTAAATATGTGACAATGCATGATGATGTAAATTTCCATCATATTGTTTTTTACATAATACATACTTTTATTTACACCAAGATTTTTCTAAATATTTTTCCTTTGATCTGGAGCATTAATTACATCACCCTGATTTTTTTTTTTTTTAAAAAAAGAAAAAATCATGCAAAGAAGGGTTAAAATAATTTTCAAAAAAAAATTTGTTTTTAAAAATTGTTTAAAAATTTGTGGAAGGAATCGTTAGAATAGCAAGTTATATTACACAAATTGTTAGGCAAAATCTGTCAGTCTTTTGCACATCGTAAATTTGGTTATAAAATGAAAATAATGTGCGCAAACTGTTTATAGTAAAGTCCCTCCAATAGTTGTCCAAAGGAATGTAAATGAAAAACTGTATCCATGTGTACCGACCGTGGTAATTTGTGATACGGATGTCGTAGAATTTTCACGTTTAACAACTGGAAAAAAAGTCGGAAAAAAACTTACATCTCTGTTTAAAAAAAATAACTAAACTAAATTCAAGCAAAAGCACCTGAAGACCCAAAATGATGGGACAAAAATGTATCTACAATCCGACAGAAGTTATTCTGCGTATTATCTAAATAGATATAACTTATGATCCGAAATAAACAAAGAAGTCTTTCCTATTTAGAAACTTTCTCTACTAATTCTCTTTTCTATTTTACCAACTCATCTTGCCTTTACTGATCATTTTTCGCCTTTCTGGCTAAACATGTGGATATGTGTTTATCACTACAGCCTTAAATAATATTTGAAATTATCTAATGTTTTAATTTTTTATAATGGATTTTAACCATCACAAGTTTTTCTAACTTAAATTATTACCATTTCTCTTCCGATTTATAATCTTGATACTGTGAGCTTTAAATGCAAAAGCTATTAGTTTTGTCGGGTTGTTTTTTATGAACAAGTCATGAATGATACATTATTGGTTCTTAAACTTAAGTTCCAAACATTAATATTTTTACGAAAAATCTCCGAAATCCATTGTGGGATATTAAGCTAAAAAGGCTTAGCTCAGTAGTTTTTACATTTTATTCTATACTAGCCGCCTTTGGCGACCAGTCGGTTCGCCAGTATTAATGCTCGCTAAAATTTTCACATAATATTTTATGTAGCAGTGTTCCATAACAGGTCTTTCACCAAAATATTTTTAAACCAAACAAATTTTGATAATCAAATAATTCATTTATAGTACTATTTAGTATAATTTTCTTCAGATGTTCTGTTCATTATACTAATCATCTTTCTCTTTCTATCCCTGCAATGATTGTCCCGGAATTGATATTTTACTTAAATGGGGGAGGAAAAGGTCTAAAATTCTACGTTTTTATAGAATAATGAGATTAAAATTTTCGTAAATGTAAACACACTAAACAAATAAAGACACAATTGATTTTCAAGAGATGCGAAAGTTTAAAAACAGCTTGGAAAATGCCGTGCACAAAGGAAATAATGGTGACACACACACACACCCTTCTTTTTTTTTCCATCCTTTTTTTCTTCACTACTTTTCTTTTTGCAAACCTTTTTTCGCTTTGTTTTTTTTTTCTTCACTGCCCAGACTTTATTTCGAGCAGGCATAGATTAAATATCCATACAGACTAATAACAAAAGCAACTATTTTCTTTCTTTTTTAAACATCTCGTTATCTATGAATGAAAACCAAGTGACTTCGCGCATTTTTTTCCAAACAAATCATAATTTATTACTTCCTGCTATCTCTCTCAGTTGGTGTGGGGGAAGGGAATGAAGATTTTTGGCGGGAAAGTAAGAAAAGTGTCGTTTTAACTATTTTGCTCGCAGTTTTTTTCATTTTTTCTCTCCATATAAACCATCCTCGTGTCTTAACGAAAATATTAAAATAAAAATTAGCCGAATCGGTCGAGCCGTTCTCCAGTTTTCCGCTTAGCAACGCATTTCGAGTTCCATTTTTATTAATATAAATAGTATTGATGATCATATATCTATCAATATTGGTGCTTCATTCTTCACTAATATACTATAAACAAACTCAGCTGAAGCATACATTAGAATAGCACTTGCAATAAATAGTAACTTACGAACAGAAAATTGCTATTATCGTAACAAAAATAGCACGAAGTATTTAGAACGACTTCGCTCATTTATCCTCTGGAGATGAAACCTATTTATACTATTCTCTCTCAATTTTTTATAATTCTCGTTACAGCTCCTCAAGTGCTAGAACAAATGTCAGAACTTAGTCTTAATGGAAAATTGCCAAGATTCTCGAATATTCTGTGTCCTCTTTTTTTGCCAAATTCCATATTAGCTCTCTGTTGTTGATGCCGAATATCATGGACTTAATATCTATTTAGCCAATACTGCATTTGTAAAACTATCTTTACCAGAGTGACTTATTGCACAGGGCGTCAATACTATAACTTCTTTAGCAATATGTCTCATTGATATTCATAAGGACCAAAACAAGCTTTTTTTGTAGCATCATATAGTTTTTGTTATAAAAGATATTATTATTAAATAACCAAAAGACGAATTATCTCATAAATTTATATAATTTCGTACGGAACAATAGTGATCATATCCAAATAGATTATATCCAATAGAAAAATTCATATCCAATAGATAATTCTATTCATATCCAATAGAAAAATTCATATCCAATAGATATGATCATATCCAATAGAAAAATTAAAAGCAAAAATTGCTTTTAATTTTTTTCCAAATATTCTAAGATTAGACCTAGAGCTGCTAGCCAAAACTTCCTAATAATGCAAAATTTAAAAAGCCAGATTTTCTAAACTTCAATCCGGGACGTTATGGAACCCGAGTTCACAATCTAGAATGAAAGATGAGTCAAAGAGGAAAGAGTTTTGGATTAATCTGAAAAGTGTTGTTATGCTGTTGCTACTTATGGTACTTGCCTATGGACAAGCCCCACGCTTATACAGCAGCAGATTTATACAGCAGCAGACGCTACCTCTGTGCCAGAAAGCCGGCATCTGAAAAGTATATGAATTTTTTTTAAAAAACATTGAAATTCATAAACTATAGAATAGTTAATCGTAAAAAATTGAAAGTAATAATAATAATTTTGAAACTTTAGTCCAAAATATTCTGGCATGATAATATTTAATGCTAAGCGATTTTCGGTTTGACCTCATTATACGCAATGAAAAAGTAAAAAAGAAAAATTTACTTATGCTTTACTTTAAATTCAATTAACAATTCTTGCAAATTTATTTTAAAATGAAATCTAATTTCCCTCCCCCTTCATATATTAGTTATTTGCTAGTAGTAAAGTTAGAGGGCATTTTCTTCTTTTTTTTTTTCAATTTTGGATAAATAATTGAAATTTAAGGCGCTTAGATGTCTTTGTGCATTTGATCACCTTAGAAAACTAATTCACAAACTTATTACTCTTTATCAAATTGTAACTTTCATTAGTTATATAAAAAAAATCAGATAACAAATTAAATTAACGATGTAGAAATGCGTTGTCTAATAATATCTTTAATGCATTTGTGCTTACTCATCATTCAGTCTCAATGGCATCTTTTCAAAGATCAAGTCCATTATCACGTCGTGCATTGAATAAGAAGGTACAACACGTCATCTTCGAAAATTTCAATGCAGTGGCTATTGCAATGGGTGATGACGTCACTTTCATTCCCGACATACCTCCTGGCGACCTTTCCTTCTGGGGGTTAAGTGCTGCACGATCTTTTCCTACTTTTAAAAAAAGAGAGAGAGAAGAAAGGAAGTCTGGAACGCTCTAACCTGTTTTTACCAACTTTCCTATCACCACCCTGTGGGTAGGCTGTACATGATTTTCCCCCATCTCGTGTGCAAATTCCCTGACCCCACAATTGCACGACGAGATCGTCATCTACCATCCTAGGAATATATGAGGAACGAGGTGTCAGTTGAAAAATGGGGAGAGTAGATCCATATCGCAAGAGAACGATGTTTGCGCGAAGTGCCTTTATTTATGTTGGGTGAGATCTTGGTACCCGATTACGGCAGCGGAAGCCATTAGTATGCAAAGTGTGACGATTACCTTTTCAAAGCCAGATAAAATCTCGTAGGCTCTTTCGCAGGGGTTGTTGCTACTGCAGCAGAGAAAGGATTTGTTAATGGGTATTTGAATTAAATCTTAAATTATTTTAAGAAAAACAATTATTTAAAAATTAATATAATAAATAGCCGAATTCTTTCTTTCTTTTTTTTTCTATTTATTTAATAGAGCCAGGGCCTGACTTATCCAAGTTGGGGCCGGGGGCAAAAACTTCTTGGTGGCTCCCTTCTGCGTTACTACTTTAGTAATGAAGAGCATTCTTTAAATAAAGAAAAGTAAAATAAATTTTTTATTTGATTTAGGGGGCCCCGCTTATATTGGGGCTTGGGGCAACTGCCCCGTATGCCCCTGCCTCAGTCAGGCGCTGCCTAGAGCATGAAATAGGGAAAGAGATATTATTACCGTCGCCAGAAAATGCCATCTCTGCATTCGGACCACTTCAGATTTACCCTAGCCTACAAATCCCGTTACTAAAACAAGATTTTTGATTTTTTTAAATATACATAGCTGATCTCAAATTTACTTTTCTTATGGAAGGGGAGAGAAGGGTAATGCTGCATCATTTTATTTTACTATGTATATATTCTTTTTTTAAAGCTTTTAATTATTAATATTATTTCAAAGTGAGATTATTATTTTTTTTGAATAATAAAAAAATTTTGAGTTAGAATAATTATTTGATAAATTACTTTAATCATCGTTATCATCTTTCATCATCGTATCATATAATTGAAATCCTTTTATTGTATAAGGAAACTTATTAAGTGTTTACTTTTCCTTTCAACAATAATGAAGTTTTTGTTAGCTTTCAGTGTCTCCAATGAAACCTTATCTGCATTACTTCCAATCTCATTTCCGTTGCAGTCGTTGATAATCATCAAAACTGAGCACTTGTTTAAGTAGCCTCTAACGTGCGCTTGACGTGCCTCCGTGGCGCAATCGGCTAGCGCGTTCGGCTGTTAACCGAAAGGTTGGTGGTTCGAGCCCACCCGGGGGCGGATTTAGGTTTTAATTGCCTTGTGAATGTCGGTGTATCGTTAATCATAGGAATCGAAATTTGTAGATTTGTATTATATTTTACAAACTGATTTCAGTCCTATCATGTCAGGTTAAATAATAAAAGTGGTTAAGCTTTCCGCACTATCCAAAGACGTGATGCATACGTTGTTTTACCGCTGATATTAGTCTTGTATAGCTTTTAAAATGATTTTACAAATCTCTGAATCCTCTAGATGATATTACATTTACTATAATTTGGCACCTTATTCAAGATAGCTATAACACGTGTATCTTTTCTACTTTTAGGATATCTGACTACATTCGGGAGGAATTTTTCGATAAACGTTCGAAAAATAATTATGTTTTTGAATATTTATATAAAATAAACTGAAAAAAAACTTATGGAATCAAAGTATACAAGTTAAGTGAGAAAAGCAGTAAAAAGTGAAAAGAGAGGTTATTTTTAGCTTAAAAAAGGCGGTATAAACTAAAAATCTTCTAAATTATCAAATGATTTGCTTAAAATTTTGTAAATAGCTTAAAAAATAGATTTAGTTCTTGAACTAACAAAGCTGTATTTCTATCCATACTTTAAATATTTGGGTTTAGAATATTTGGGTATAACACAAAATGTGCATTTTTTTTTCATATTATGAAGCACTAAAACAACTATAAAATATTTCTAAGTTATTCAATAGTTCAGGAACGGCAGAACGTATTGAGAAATTTTATCATAAGAAATTTAAACTAAAGTAAGCAAAACACTGTGTGTGTGTGTGTGTGTGTGTGTGTGTGTGTGTGTGTGTGTGTGT
>JAOUZG010037017.1:3147171-3199827 GCA_026289955.1 Argiope argentata
ATATAATCACCTTGAATTCTGTAATCTAATTATTTTGTGACGGTCATCTAAAAAATTTATTAATTATTTTAAATTATTATTTTAAATCAGTTTGATTGGTTTGTATGAACTCTCCAATCCTCGCAAATCTTCATTCTTTTATTTATAAATTCAATCTTGTATAATACTACCAAATCAAAATGAAAAAAAAAATCTCTTTTTTTTTAACGCAAAGCATTTATTAGAATACCTTTTTGAAAAATGATAAATTTTACTTGTAAAAAGGATTCAGTTTAATATATCACATTTAACTTGTATCAGTAAAATGTGTTAATGCATTCTGAATTCACAACTTTTATCGATTTTCAGTTATAATATTTAATCATAATAACATTATCCTTAGCATAACTTCAGAAAATCAGCTAGAAATACTGATAAAACTGAAAAAGAGTATTATTGCTAGGCGATCACAAGGTTTAACTCGATTAAAAAATTATTGAAAAAAATCATTTTAATTTGGCGTATTGTTGTTTCGATGACAAGTTGGTATGACAGTTCTCTATGGGATTGTCTAACATTTCGGCTTGACACCAGACATAGCCCCTGTGATTCTTTGAATGCATCGGGACCGTGGGGGCCCAGTGGTGAGGGTTTCAGGCTCGAGACCTGATTCCATCGAAGAACCGTCGTGTAAGAGAGTCTCTTGCACGTTAAATTTGTCAGTGCCGAACGCCCTCCCGATGGTGTAGTGTGGAGAGGGAGTGCCAGCTCAGGTGTCGTCCTCGCCACTTAATCGCATTTCCAACTTAAGAGGTCCGTCCCAAATAGCCCTAGTGTTGCTTTACAACGGGATGTTAATATAACTAAACTAAACTCTTTGAGTGTATCAGTATATCCACCAGGCATCGACAACGTTTTTTTCCTTTGTATAATCCCAAAATTGATATTATATTGTTACGTTAAAATATAATATCAATTTTGGGATTATACAAATTTTATTTGGACCTTACTTGAGGACAGTACAAACAAATTTATTTACAGCTATTTACAGGATGACTTGATGAAGGAAAACTCCAGATAAAAATAATCCAGCAGTCAACAGTCACAGCGTAAATGCAAGCCTTACGCACAGTAAACACAGACTTCAAAACAGATATCGTATAGCACAGCAAAAAGTAAATCACAGCGAGCTCAATTATACAACGTTAACAGCAAAAGTAAACACAGCTCACTAATAACAAGCGAGAAAAGTAATCCGCTCAATCAACGAGTCGCTACTCTTCCGAAAGGAATTGCCAAATTACGGCAACCCGTCCCATATATAGCCGTGCGAGTGGACGCCCAGAAGCACGCGGAGCTTCGTGAACGATCTAGCGGCTACCAGACTATTCCTTTCACCAAACCAACCCGGCTGGCGCCAAGTTCTTCTTCAACCGTCGCCAATCGCTCTCTCCTTCCGAGTTCACCCACTTGTAACAATATAGTAATGCCCGATTTAAATTAATGGAACCACTGAGTCCCCTTGAATCATCCTTCATTGACACATGATTTTGATTACAATTGCATACAAAATCACTAATTACTTCATTGGTTGCTTGCGTTATCTGTTGCACTTAAGGAAACGCAATTAATCCATAGTACAAATTTTGTAGCAGTGCTTTCAATGGTTCTTTTACAATAATTTTCTTTAATCAGGGATTAACTTTGTCACTAGCCTATATTGCTTTTATAAGGTTTTAGTTTGTTCTTATATTCCGATATTTATAAACAATTATTTGATTTGTTGCATATCAGAAAAACCTGAATGATATGGGATTTGTACCTTAGAGTATTTGAGAAATTAACAATTAGTGTTTTTAAAAGTTCATTAAAGGGATATTCGTTAAATGAAAAATTAGATGCAAGTATGCTATTATTTTAAGACACAGCTATTTTCCCAAAGTGCTCCAGAGATTAAGAAATTTAATACTGCAAGTTTTTACAAAGGCATGTACAGTCTTACAAAGGTAAATTTAGTGCACATGAGGAATATTTGTTGGTGAGAAGTGAAAAGTGTATCAGTTGAAATTATATTGAAGCTTATTTAAAATTTCCAAACTGCTATGGAAAAAGCTCCTTGTAGAAGTTAACAAACTATGATCAAATTCCTAATCTGATTTCTTATTCCAGGTGACCTATTGAGAAGGGTAGTACAATATTATCAGCACATGCTGGGTTACAGCAGTGGCCGTTGCACCATCGTTTGGGGTCCTGCAGCGCTGCATACCCTGTATTATTTTATGCGATGCTCCCAACTGGAACATGCCGAGCATGGTAACCACAGGACACCTGTCCAAGAACTGGTCTACGAAAGGTGCGAGTATTTCATTAATTTTTTTATGCGAATTTCCCTTTGTATGCTTAGATTGCGGTAAAATTCCAATGTTACTTTAACGCTTTAGTCCTGAAAATCAAAAGCGTTGCATGAAAATAATACATACGATTTCCACGAAAAAAGAACCGATTACTTGAATTTAGGGTTCTTTTTTTTATCATGTGAGAACATAATGTTATTTTGGTTTGAGGTTTTTGCAGACTCAAAATGCGTGGGCAACAAATTGGTGATTTGTCACTTTTTAGGAATTTATTTTCCGCTTTTAAGTTTATTAGAAAATGATTAAGATGGCTGTCATATTTGGCGATTCATCACCAAAAAATCATTTTAAAACAGAAATTTAATTTACAATTCAAAAGTTTAAGTCAATGGCAACGTTGTTGCATTTATTATTATTATTATTATTAAAAGGTTTTTATTATGTGAGAACATGATTTTGTATTGGTTTGAGATTATTGAAACCACAAAAGGAGAAAATTGGTGATTTATCGCTTTTCCGGAATCCATTTTCTACTATTAGGTTTATTAAAAAATGGTAAAAATGGTTGTCACATTTGGCGACTTATTACCCATGAAAAATTACAACTTGGCACGAATGTTCGCCATGTACCCGATTCTCGATATATCGACGCATGCGTAGCTTGATAATCACATGATTGTTTCAAACCTGATTAAAGACTTAAATTAAGTGAGACAAACAATGCCTTAAAAATAATAATGTTCTCGCCTGATAACATGAAATTTGAGATAGCAGATTTCAATTTTTTTTTATATTTTAAAAAATAAATGCCATACAAAGTTTTAGATCATTTTTAGAAATTCATACATTATTTTGTCGTTATCTAATTAATTTACGCATTTGGTTTTATGAGCACCCTTGTATTTTATACATAAAACTCTAAAATACCTTTTTCCGATTCATATATATATATATATATATATATATATATATTGTTCACAGTTATTACTTCTTGTATAAGTTTTTGTTCATAAAAACACAATAAATTAATAACATGTATGATCCAGGGACCTATTCCCTTTTAATTAATGTAGAATTTAACATTATTTAGTTATTAAAGATAATAAGCAGTGGTTTGTCAATAGGGTTGCAGATCTTCAACCACATTTTCCAGTAATTATGTTTGAAACTCATATTTTTAATTTTGATTTATATTTACATATATAATGAAAAACCAGAAGGAGTTGTCTCTCTGAAATTTCCTCGCATACTCTAATAATGGATTTATTCCTCTCCCCAATCCTGCATAAAATTTTGGACCTTGATTAAGGCCACGAATGTTTTGTACGGCTTTGGCGAATAGTATTACAAAGTATGAATCTTTGGCGTGAAACTTATATATATATATATATTTCTGAATTTATCGTGCGTATAGATATTTTGAATGCCCTTTTTCCGATGGATTAAAATCTCATTTGTACATGAAACTATAATTGTAATCACTAAATTAGATAACAAATTTCGTATAAATAAATCGTTGCATTTTTGAATATCGAGTTTACATATATACCGAAAGGACAAGCCGACAAACGAAGACCCATTTAACTGATTTAATTGCAAACTTAACTAGAATTTTTGGCGCAAAAACCATTTTTGACCAAGCTGCGCCAAGCATATGGTATGAAATACTAAAAGATTAAAATGAACCAAGTATCAAAAATCTAATAAGAATTTATAATTTAGATGTTAATCTGTGCACTAAATTTTATCTAATTGCATTTTTTATCTAATGAGTTCACTTGTACTCGAACAGCAAAACACATACTTCCTATGAATGGATTTCGTTTAAAATTTAACCTGTAATTTGACCTATTCGTTAAAATTATACTTATTTGTTATAAAGGTCTGTATACGAAATGTCACCCTTTTAGTTCAAAGAGTTTAGAGTTTATCACTTTCTCAGGTTGGTTGATTAATGTAAGTTTATTGGCGCTAAAACCAAAAATAGGATATACTGTGCCTACGGTATGGTTTGAGATAATACCACGTGAGGAATTAAAATTTTAAATTGATAAAGTACATTAAAATTCAGTTCAGTAAAACAGCAGCAATAAAAACCTGAAAAGTAGATTCTAATAAATGAATTATCAAAAAATATCTGTATAAAATAATAAAACTCAATAACTTTTAAAAAGTTAGAAATATTCTGATGGGGAGATTCTCCCACTAATTCCCGTTTGTATCCCTTTCACAGATGGAGAGATTTTTTTTGTTCAGATTTTTTAGCATAGAACTCTAAATGATGTAAGTTTGTTAGAAACTGGAGTACAATACTTCCTCTATACTTTGCGTACTAGAAAGTATAAAGAGAGAAAATAAATCAACATAATAAGGGAGAGAAAATTTCTCTATATTAAGATTACACATTGAACAGCACTAGAAAACATCCGAAATTCATTCATTTTCTCAGATAAACCTGTCTATCGAATTCCAGTGAGTACATAAGGACAAAGAAGTAGTATAGCATTCTTCAGTACTCATTTATGTAAATACATACAACAGTGGAAACAAATTGCTATAGCTGCATTTCAAAAGAAAAGAATCTGTGTTCACGATCATTTTGATATATTTTGAGTTGTTTTATACAAAAGTAAATATTTTGATTTTTTTTAATATTGTGTCTCATCGAGAATATCTAGCATATTTTATTTTATTTTATTATGTGAGAATATAATGTTGTTTTGGTTTGAGGTTTTTGAAGTCTCAAAATGCGTAGGCAATAAATTAGCGTTTTATCGCTTTTGAGGCCTCCATTTTTCGTTTTTAGGATTATTAGAAAATGATGCAGAAAGTTGTCACATTTGGCGACTTATCGTCAACTAAAATTACTACTTGATTTCGAAATTATTCATTTTCTGAATTCTTACAAATTGTCTTAATTTAAGTCATTAACCAGTTTAAACCGATTTGAAACAATCACGAGACTATTAGATTATGTATGCGTTGATATATAAAAAAAAAGATGGAGGGTTTTTTCCCCTCTATCTTAAATTCGGTCGAGCTCCAAAACTTTGTTTGCCAGCTAGGAAAAATTGAAAATTAAAGTTTTAAAAAAAAATCATTAACATATATAGAGAGGGATAGAGACCGATAGAGGTCTCGTGATTGTTTCAAGCCGGTTAAAACTAGTTAACGACTTTAACTAAGACAAATAATGATTTAAAAATAATAATATTCTCACATGAAAACTTAAAATTTGCGATCGTAGATTTTATAATTATTTTCATCATGTCAGATGAGGTTTTTGGCGTCAGCCAAAAACCGTAGACGAAAAATTGAAATTTTATTCTCTGCATGAGTATCCCAAACAATCAGTTTTTAATAACGCGTTGCCATCGCATTTACAAAAGCTTCAATTTAAAAAAAATAAGTTATTGACCACAGCAAATAAAACCTAGAAAAATGTCCTTTTGAGCACGCGATTATACGAAATTAATGAAATAGGAATTGTGTTATTTTTTTAAACAATCAATCCGAGACAAAGTGTTTTGGATCGTTTGCAATACTAAGGTGACTCATTCAATGAAACATATGAAATGAATAAAAATATAATTTAACTCGCACGAGCACGTGGTTCTTGTCCGTTCAAGAAATGATGTTCTGACATGATAAATGGAAATGTGCGTAGCGGATTTCATTTTAATTTTTTCTTTTGTGCATCGACAGACCTTACTTAGTCTTGCCGCCGCTCATCGAATGGGTTCGAGTGGCCACAGCTCACGCAGATCATCGTCGCTCCCAAGTTGTGGACAAGGATGACGTCATGCAAGCCTCCCGATTGCTGTTGCCTGGTGTCGACTGCCCCATTAGGGAATTCGGGTTAGATTTTTCTCTTATTTAATTTGACCTTTTGCGAACAATTATCATCAATCAATAGTAATATTGCTACTTAAAATCAATATACTAATAATACTTTTGAATACTTTAAATTAAATGCATAATATAGCAAAAACCAAAGGCAGGACTATTGAAGTATAGTATGTTATTCATTCAATTATTCAAAAACTTTGCAGCCATTTTAAAAATCTACGTAGATTAAAGTAGTTAGCAAAATTTTTTTCTTCTGAAATTTATACTCTTTTCAAAACATCTTCTATTGATATCAACAGAAATTCAGATGAATAAATCTTCCATTGCATCTCAAATATGTTATTATAATTCATGAATAATCAACTTTTTGACCGGAGAAAGCGTGTCTGCAAAAAGGATTTAATCAATTCTCGAGAACTCAAGACATAAAAAAAAAGAAAAATTAAATTATTATAACTGGTGATAACTATTATAATTGGTGATTCTTTGCATATGTATTGAAACCAGAAAAATTGTTTTAATAAAGTTTGAATAGTGTAGATCAATTAGTTATTTGTAAATAAATCTATAACTATTTTTTTTTTAAGTTTAGGCCGATTCAAAACCAACATTTATAATTTCACATATAAACGTACGTTTCTTATAATTCGTGCTAAAAAAATTGCTTTACATTAATATATAAACAGAAGATAAAAAGAATACTATTTGTTTGACTCTGACAAACATGGCATTTTGGCTGAGTAGAAATTATTTATAATATGAGATCTGCATAACTTTAAAAAAAATAAAAATATGCGCGTTTTATTGACAACTGGGATTTAATTAATGATTTATGATTTGATTTAACAAAGGAATTCACCATTATGTGAATCTCATCCGTTAAATTTCTTGTAAATAAAACTATTTTAGTTTCATTTCTAATTTTACTGCCGACTACATCTAAGCTAGCAAACTACAATCTGTCAATGTCTGCTTCTGCTGATTAAAAGATTTTTATCTGAAACAATAAAGCTCTTTCACTCATTTGCATTGAAAGAAGATTAAGATTGCAGGGAAAAACCATTTCTCTTTCTTTTCAGATGTGTGACTAATATACCAATTATGCTGATTTTCTTAGTTGTTATTGATTTGAACAGGGAAACTATTAAAAATGGTTGTATTTCATTGTATTGTTTTTCTTTATCAATGCATCGTTATTTTTTTTATTCAGTTTATTTTGTGCCAATATATGTGTTTTAATTTTACAAAGCCATAGATTTATTTATTTATAATTTTTAGAATTGTATGCACAGTTCGGGGTTTTCGGTTTACGCAAACGTTTCAGTTAGGTTTCACAATCCGTTTTGGCTGGTCACTGACTGGTGAAGTAATAACCTCCATTATAAGAATTAAATTTAGTGAATATTTTGATTAAAAAAATGACCCCCCCCCTTGCTCACCCCCATCAAACTTTAAGATCATTGAACTTTTAAATTTTAATTTTCAATAAATCGATTTTATTTTTCTATATTTTATTACAAGAAATGCTAATCTTATCATTCAGTGGGCTCAATTATACAATTGGAACCAATGTTCCCTTCATAGATTCGTTATTGCAAAATTATAGAAATTACTGGTTATACTTCAAAATGGGCATTTTGAGAGTCAGTTTCCGAATTACATTGCTGGTTCAATTGCCTATTTAACCCATTCGCTGCCAAGCCTAAATTGGGTGAGGTTATTCCCATTGCCATTTCTGTTTTGAGTGTTATTGTTTATCTGTTGTATTATTTCAAAATAAATACACACATTTTGTCATAAATTATCATTAAAATGTATACAAATCAAGCACGAGTATACTCATAATTGGCAATGGGAATAACCGCATACAATTTAGGCTTGGCAGCGAGTGGGTTAAATAAAGTAGAATTTTTGTAAAAACAATTTATTTGCAGCTTTTTTTCAAGTTTTCACATTTGTATAATTATATTTGTGGGCATTCAAGTTTAAGAAGTTGTACGTTATAATATATTGAAACTATCACGAGTATATTCGTGCTGGCAATGGGTAACAATCTGCCAACCACGAGTATATTTGTGGTTGGCAGCGAATGGAATTTCATATATTCAAGACTAAAATTATTAATATTCAAAAAAAACCTTTGATGATTTTACTGCTAAAAAGGATTGTAAAACGTTACGATTAAAAAAAAGTAGTAAGTTTTGCTATCAGACAAAGTATAAATTTAATTCTGAAATTTTCTTCTTAAAAATATTTTGATTTTACTCTCCAAACTGTCTTGTGCTCAGAGGCTTATATATATTTGGAAGAATGCAGGAAAATAAATGCATTTGTGGAGGAATCGGTACTGTTTACCACTATTTAAAGGAAAGTACAGAAATCTCCGATCATAGAACACATCTTCAAGTTGAAAATAATGACTTAAGCTCAGTACTGATGGTTTTAAGTAATCTTAAGACTCTGAAGGACATGATGTCTAAAATTGCCAGTTTTTTCCCAACTATTTGAAAGTTTGTAGAGGAAGAGGTGGACAGTTAATGACCACTTTAAGGAAAATTATCTCGAAAAGGATATATATTCGACAGATTCGGACAATGTGAGATTGGACATTGCTAAAGCCCACAGTCGGCTACAACAAATCCTGTCGATACTGCTAAGTTCAGTGGTGGTGGATTGGTCGGCTGTACAGAAGAAGAAATAGAGGCTTATATCAAATTATTGCAAAGTTTTTCACTTGGGGTTGTCTTTTCTAGGATTTCGGACGATCGGCTACACTGTTGCCAGCGATCGGATGACCTTCTGAAGGCGGAGCTGGCTTTCCGCATGTTGGGCAGCGGACGGACGGACTTGGTGCCCCACGCCCTTCAACTGCTACCCCACGTTGATACCTTCAACGAGCATGGTCTCACGCCCCTCATGGCCGCCTGCATACGAGGCGACGAGGCCATGGTCCATATGCTTCTGGACGCAGGGGCGGATGTCGATATAGAGGCGAGTTCTTTTCCTATTCCATTCTATTCTTATGGTATTTATAATTACTTTGATTGGAATGGTTCCTGTTGTTGTTGTTACTTATGGCACTTGCCATGGACAAGCCCCGCTGATACAGCGGCAGATTTTAAGCCGGATAAATGCGTCTCTTGTTTTACAAATAAGGCCATCTAGGGCCAAGAGTATGACTTAGCTAGGCACTCGTCACACCCCTTTTTAAGGGGCGGACTACATTCATGGAAATTCATTCATACATCTCAGATCGTGATTTAAACCTGGAACAGAGAACGATCACCTTTGATCCAGTACCCCCAGTGATATTACTCTCGATATGGGTGACTTTGCGACCACGAACAGATTTAACGAGCGCCAATTACCACAACTTTTGGCCGGTGAGCTTCGAACCTGCAATCTAAGGAGTACGAGTCCAACGCTCTACCAACCAGGCCATCCCGGCCCGGAATGGTTCCTGAATACATCAAGAATCATTCGAATACTTCGCAAATAGATTTTTAAAGATATGTATTGAAATTGCTCGAACAAGAAAGAATCATTTTTAAAAGAAATCAAAAACATTAATAGCCATAAATTGTACTGAAGATTATCATAGTAGCGTATTTGAGTTCTGCCTGTAAAGAAAGTCCATTTTAAAATTGTAAACCTTTGCCTATCAAATTTTAATGAAGATTAAATGTTTCATCCTTACATTTTTTTTCAGCCAAGTCGTATTAATTTTGATTGAGCCTTTCCGCTATATTTATTTTATGTTCTTTTTAAAAGATATTCTGTAAGGAAGTAGTTATCTTCTTTATCTTTATCTTTACTTATAATAAAGCACGGTGTGTGTGTGTGTGTGTTGGCGCTGTACAGGCCAGACCGTTCGACATACAGCTATCAAATTTGGTATATGTATACCTTGGGTGCCGGGAATATGCACCTCGGAGCCCTTTTTTAGAATTTTTAATTAAAATTTTAATTAATTAAAAGATAAGCCAAATTTTAACGTTTTTTCGCTATAACTTCTGAAAATATTACAGCACAAAATTGATTTTTGCATCACGTTAGAGCTCAAAAAATTAGCTTTTCAATGATACTGTTGTTTTGACCTATAAATTAAAACTCTATTTTTAAGGAATTTTTAAACATTTAATTTAATCGTTTTTTTTTTTCAACAATTTATTTCGCAAAAAAAAAAAAATTATCTTCTCGAGGATCTCAAAAAAATCAGCTTTTAATAAAATGTTGCCATCACATTTTCAGAAGTTCTGATTTTAAAAAAAGTTAATTACTACCAAAAATAAAACAGAAAAATACAATTTTTATCACGTGATTATATGAAATGAAACAAATAGGAAATGTGATATTTTTTAAACCGTAAATGCAAGAGAAAAATTTTCTTGGTCGTTTGCAATTTCAAAATTAACAATTCCATTAAAGAATTAAAATAAATAAAAATACAAAGGAGAAATATATTACAAAAGTGCGACAGTTAAAACTGAAAAAGATTTTTTAGAAAAGCACCAAACGATAATCTTCTGAGAGTGAGATTAATTATTTAAAAGCAAGAAATCTTGAACGAACTTTGAAAATGGCGTCATTTCAAAGAAACGACGAACAAAAAACAATTGATAATCAGTAAAAGTAAAATATTTTTGCATTCTTTTTTTTTCTTTAATTTTTAAAACAATAAGACATGTTTTGAATTGTTACTTTTACTTATGTGAAGAAGATATTTTGTGCAAATCAAAGAATTCGCCTTCGTGATTGTAATTTATCTCCGCATTTTAATGAATCATGCGAAATAAAAACGCATATTCTTTCAACGAAGTAACGTAATATTAAAGCTGTACTGGTAAAAGTAGGTCAGCTATTTGAAAACGCATCTTCTTTCAAACAAGCATATAATTAACAATGCAAAATTTGTAAAACCATAAAAAACTATTTTTATCCGCATATTTCGGAGACATCAAAACTTTCTACCAAAACAATATGTTCTCTCACGAGAAAAAAATCAATTAACTATCATTCCAAATTAAACATATAAAAATGTCATTTTCGGCACGTGTCTGCATAAAATGAAACAAATATGAAACATGATATTTTTGGAAAATAAATGAAACGTTTTCTATGATATTTTACTATACACATATTACTAATCCAATTAAACAGTTTTATTTAAGGCAAGTATGGCTTAACATCTACAAGGTATCTTCTGTAATCGGAGCCCAACATCTAATTTCTTAATTTTTTTGGGAGAGACATAAATCTCGTAATAAATGGTCTAATTAAAATAAACAAATAGTAGACTGAGGGGGAAAATGCCGATCAATTAAATTTTTACATACATCATCTGCTCTGTGAATCATATTTAACAAAATATTCTTGAGACAATAAGTCCTTAAAATAAAAAAGAGGTACTCCAATGAACTTAATCAATCATCAAAGCTGATCGATCTATGAAAATTTCAATATAAATATTCGATAAAAACTGGAGATTTTAAATCACTTTATCAAGATATCAAAGAAGCCAATCAGAGTTACTCTAGAATAATTGGTCTAGATTATGATAATGGTGATTGTTCTAAGCTTTCAATATTCATTTCAGATTCAGAACTCAGTAAAGAAGAAGATAGAAATGCTTATTTATTTATTTTATTAAGAATATTTTACAAATTTGAATCTATAAAACCAAAGGAATTTAAACCATAATTTTTTGAAATATATTTATAAACTTAAAAAAATATATATTATTTAGAGCATTTATATACATCTAAAAATAAAATTAAAAACTGAAGGTTTCAATTAACTTGTGAAATTTTTGCTGAATAATTCCTTAAGATCTTATAAATTATAAAAAAAAATTTATAATGTTTCAATTTCTGTATTGAACATAAAACTTCAATGTCGGACTATTCTGCTTTCAGTTCTTAGTTTAATTTAAAGACATGCTTAGATTGAGTAAAGAGGTCGTTGTATTAATTGAAGTTTCATCATTTTCAATTTAATTTAAAAGTGAATTTTACGTGCACTGATAGAAAATGAGAGAGAGATGCGGACTTCAAAGATAGGACTGCTTAAGGCCTACATAATAGTATAAGTGAATTATATGACTATCGAAATTTGAAGCTTAAAAATATTTTGCTGAAAAACTTATTATGAGACCAAGTTTTATAAAAATGATTTAACCCTTTAGTCGGCATTAATATTGGCGAACCGATTGGTCGCCAAAGGCGGCTAGTTTCCCAATAAAGCAAATAAAATATTGGATTTAAAATTGCGATCATTGAGGTAACCTCTAGCCAAATGAGCTATTTAAGAAAAATACTATGCGTGTTTATTGTAAACAGCGCTGTCAACAGATTCTTTTTTCACCTTCAATATTTAACAGCTCATTTTAATGCATTAAGGATCTCAAAGAAATCTGTAAACATACGCATAGGACCGCCTGGTTTTGGTCAAACTTACACATTCTAAAATCATCATAATTTTGTTATTTATGAAGTAATAACAGACGGGACGCACAACACGAGAAAACTCGTGAGCTATTCTTGTCAGCAATCTTGTTTTGAGGTCAATGTATTTTTTTTAAATATATATATAAGATCCATTATACATTGTAACTACTAATGCAATCAAAAGTACTTTTATATTCATTAGCAGAACATTTAAAAACTCGTTATGAAGACTTTACCGTAATTCCTTTCCCAATAATTGTTCTTCACATCTGTACGCTAGTATTCAACATTTACAAGTTGCACTGTCTCTGTCCAAATGTTAATCCAATCTTTAATGACATTTATTTCATGGATTCATATAAAAAATCTTTGATAATTATGTAAGAGCTTAACTTGAAAACAATATGGCTCTTGGGCCGGGATGGCCTGGTTGGTAGAGCGTTGGACTCGTAATCCCTAGGTTACGGGTTCGAAGCTCACCGGCCAAAACAATCCCCGAGTGTTTGGCGATTGGCGCTCGTTAAATCTGTTCGTGGTCGGAAAGTCCTCCATATCGAGAGTAATATGACTGGGGGTACTGGGCCAGGGGTGATCGTTCCCTGTACCAGGTCTAAATTACGATCTGAGATGAATGAATGATTTGTGTGAATGTAGTCCGCCCCCTAAAAAGGGTTGTGACGTGTGTGTAGCTAAGTCGTACTCTTGGCCCTAGATGGCACTACTTGTAAAACAAGAGACGTATATTTCCGGCTTAAATTCTGCTGATGTATCAGCGGGGCTTGTCCATGGCAAGTGCTATAAGTAACAACAACAATATGGCTTATAGAATCGCCTTCTTCTAATTACCGAACCCAACTTTCGCCATTTATTTACCGGTTTGTAAATAAAGGTCAAATCGAATCGATGATGTATAAATGCAAATGGTGGTGGTACCCCTAGTGTAGAAACAAAAAAGTGATGTTTCGAAGTTTAAAAAAATATTTTGTTTATTTATTTATTTACTTTATTTTAGACTCCAGCTCCAAGTAATGCTTATCCATGCGTCAATCCAGAAACCCAGCACTGGACGGCTCTAACCTACGCCACAACACACGGGCAATTGCCTGTGATAAAGGTATGTTACGGAATGACACTTTGCTCTGAAACTTGTCATCCAATCATTGTATAATGTTTCTATAAATCTTTATTTTGTTCTTTGCAGTTGCTGCTAGAGAAAGGTGCCAACGTCGAGGGAGGGGCTAGGTTTAGCGAAGAAAAGATTACTGTGACACCCCTTCAGTTAGCTGCAGCCTCAGGTAAATGATTCTTTTATTCGAAAATTGGAACGATGGAATTTCAGAAAGAAAGATACATTTTCTACTTTTAATTATTAAACTAAAAATAGTATCTAAGCGAGGGATAAATCTCATAATAGTGGCATCTAAACTTAAGTCTATAGTTATATTGGAAGAGAAGAATCTTACAATAACTTTAATTTGACCTGTCCTTGAGAACATACAAATCTCAGCTCCAAACAATGCGGAAGATCGCCGCTATGCAAAATGTATGCTAAAATTAAAGAATTCTATATATAGAATTTTTCAAGATATCAATCAATTTTTCACTCATCTACACACAAATTCGGGATTCATATAAATAAAATATTGAGAAAAAAATTAGAAAAATTCATGAATTTAGAAATAACAAACAAAAAAATCCTGAAGCACAAAAAGAACAGTTTACAGTTAGTATATAAGATGAGAATTCATAAATTGAAAACTGCAACAAAATGATATAAATAAATTATTTATGCTTTAAATCTATATTAATACTTTTTTTCAAATTATTATTATAATTATTAGACAAAATAATGGAGTTTTACAATAGTCCTCTGGGGTTAGTTAGACGGTTCACTTGCTTTTGGTCCTTGGAATATTAAGACAGTCACGAAGAATTTTTTTCCCATTCAAATTAGCATCTAAAATGGTTGAAAAAATAGATACTAGCGTAACTGAAAATTTTTCCCCTTTTTCTAAGGTTCCGATCGCTCTCTTCTGAAAAAGATAATGGATTAATTTTGTAAATCAAAAATATTTAAATTTTTTTCTTCTTTTTTTGAGTCGAAGTTAAAAAATTTTTTTATAGTTTATTATTCTATTAATTACATAAAAGATAAGAATAGTATCAATATAAGTTGTCAGTATACTACTTCATGGCCAATATATTATATTTTATATGGAAAAATATTGTATTTCAATTTACTACTAACGTTATCTTTTTAAATAAATAATTTTAAAAACTAATCGTTTTGAAATTACTATTATTAAATTTTTTGTGCAAGAGCCATATTTGGTTAAACAACTCTAATCATCCACCAAAGAAAATTTTTTAAAAAAAATTGTACTTTTCTCACAATTTTTCAAATTTGGGAATTACACCTTACAAATGGAATTAAAAAAAATGATATTTACAGAAGAAGAAAAAAAATCCAAAGTAGAATTATATATTTTTATATTTTTCCGATAGTTTTCTCCTTTGATTCACTGATCAACAAGTTTTTCAATATTTCTGGTAAATTCAACAAATTTCCAATTTTTTTTAATTTTTTTTTATTATGACAACATTTTGTGTATTTGTCACTTGAATTTACTTCTTTTTCCCAATCATATGCCTGTCAAAAAGAACAGAGTCGCGACTCAGTCCACCAAATATTCTCCTGTAGTTCGGAAACTTCACTCAATACAAATAAATGATGAATCCTATCGCGTTCATTACGGTGATTGTGATTTGTGATGTTTTTTGGCGCAATAGCTACACAATTGGCCACGCGTTCATTATGGTGTTCATTCTTATGAACGATTCTTGAGCATTTTTATTTGATCTGTCTTCTTTTTCGACAATTTCGTTTTAAAATTTATAAAGCACGACTTAAACTCATCGTGTGTGTGTGTGTGTGTATGTGTGTGTGTGTGTGTCAAACCTATGCTAGAATAGCGTTCGCTTGAAATCTTATCAAACTGCGTGTTAATCTTCCCGGGCGGGGCCGAAGTGTTGCCAAATGGCGATTAACAAATTCGGCCTGATTTTGCTTCTTCGTAAGCGTTTTATATATGTGTGTGTGTGTTCTTACAGGTCGCTTGAAGCTTGCTGAACTTCTGTTGTCTCACGGAGCCCATCCCTTCCTGTCAACCACCCTCCGTGACTCCTTGGCTTACGGCGGTGCCGCTCAGAGGGGGTGCTACAGTGCCATTGCAGTAGCCGGAGCGCACGGCCAGCGCACCATGCTGCATCTGCTGCTTTCCCACCCCGTGGCCAAGAGCAGCAAGGACGTGCTCTCGCTGGAGGAGATCCTGGCGGAGGGGGCCTCGAATCTCACCTGCGATAGGAGGGCCAACAGGTTGCAGGTAAAGCATCTGTTTATCATTCATTTGCTGTTCTACCAGAAGGGTTAAAAAAACGGATGGACTTGATTCTGAGATAAAACATCGCTAATTTAATTCTTTAATGGAAACAGGTGTTCAGTTCTACTCATGTTCTAAATCAAATCAAATTTATGAGATAACCTTTTCTCCCTTATTATTGAAAAGGAAATATTCATTGCAGAATATATTCCTAAACTTCTATTGGTGGTGCCCTTGATGAGTTTAAATTTTCCCACGGCATTTTATATAAAATTCTAATAAGCACTTTTTTCCAAATAATGTATAACTCTTATTTAGTTTAAATAAAAGTAATTAATATATTTTTTTTAAGATCAAGTAAAAATTTATTAATAGGTCATAGTAAAATCTATATTGATAAGTATAATACTACGAAATAATTCTCACACAAGAGCGATGCGAAGATGCAGACTTGATTGTCTATAAATATACTCCACACAAGCTTCAAATTCACTCTATTTAATCCGCTAATCTCGGTTAACAGCAAAGCTACAGAAAACTCGTCAACGAGAGGAAAGATGCTCTCTCAAGCTAAGCCAACCAACGTTGCTCGTTGTCCGAACCGATCTAACTCTCTTCTTGAAGCCTCGCCTTTTAAATGACGTCCCACTAACGTGGGTGTGGCAAACTCAGAAACGCCCTCTCTTTCTATTCAAGTCTAGAACTTCCTCGAATATTCTCTAAGAACAAATCTTTATGTCTTAGCTTCTACTACACATTTTGGCGTCTAGTAAAAACTATTGGCAACCACATTACGCCGCCAATACACCTACATCGCCAAGTTAGTCCAATATGGCCATCTTCTGTTGTAAATTCTCTCAGAACGATCCTTTCTCGCTGATGCTCAATTCCATTACAATTAATTTTATACAATTAAACCATTTACAAATATTTACATATTTAGACAAAAATTCTTGCATATTTACAGTATCTTCATCTAATTTGCACAATATTCATAACCATATTCAGTCGTATGGATGAACTTTGCATTTTTCTTGAAACTTAACAATTAAACTGGACTGGATTCATTTCTTCCCCTATTATTTTTCGAGCGATACCTTGGTTTTATGATAAAAACTATCAACAATCCTATTTACTTCAATAAAAAATAAATTTGATTCCAATTAGCAGGCTTTTAATAATGAGAAGGATACAATATCTTGTGACAACATTAGGAAGAAATCGCAATTTATCTGTACGCAGTCCATCGTCCCTTTGGGAACTACTGCTCAGAGCAAGAAGATAATATAGTAGTATAAAGCCCCTACCACTGGATGAAGTCATAAAATTAAACTTTTAAGCACTATAATAATGTATATCTATATTACTATTGTACTTGAACAGTAACAGTATCACTTCTGGTCGAGCCTCTTGAGACCAGTTATCTTGGAAATTTGCCAGTTCTAACACCTTGTGATTAGACCATTGGCTCTAAGATTAGTCTGTTTTGAAAGTGCTTTCATATATCATGATCACAAAAACGAGTTTTTATTCATTAAAATAGTTTTTTTATATAGGCTATTTACTTTCTTTTTATTTAATTCATAATCTGTCAATTTGAAGTTGTAACATGATGGTAACTTTGTTTAACAAGGAACTTGCGTATGACTCGATTATTCCAATGAATTCGTTAACAAAAAGTTCATCTATTTGATGCCCTTGAAATGCTGCCATCCCCCCTCTTCTTTTTTGTATATCTAATTTGATTAGTTTGGTTTTATGTCGCAAGAACCAGATTTGATCATTCTGTGCCAAACGTTCCTAATTTGATTAGATATACAAAAACGAAAGGGCGATCAATAAATGTCCCTTGTGGGTTAGTGGCGTAGCGAAATAACGTCCTAAACATGATCTGATTGCTACGCCGCCATTTGTCATCAGACGTTTTGCGAAGGTAAGCAATGACCGAGTTATAGGATTGTTTTGGAAATATTGTTCTATGGAGAAAAAATTAAAATGAATTTATATGTAAGCGCAAGATCTACAACTGACTATGCTGAGCTCGACACGAGATAATATAACAACTTCATTCTTCAACTGTCGATTAAACAAATTTATATGTACATATTATGTATTCAGCAATAAGGAAGTAAAATCGCCTCTTTGTTATAAAACTGAGTTTGTGCAATTTTTGGGACAGGTGGTTCCTGTGTCTGTGGATGATCTGAACAAGTCGTCATCGAGTATTCCAAGCACCACCGACTCCGGCCAGGTCATCAAATTGACCAAAGCACAACTGAAATGCTTACAAGAAGCGATGTACCACAGTGCTGAGAATGGCCATATCGACATCACATTGGATCTGCGGAATATTGGTAAGTTATTTGCATCACAGGCGTTTTTCTCTTTTTTCGTTCAGTTTTTGGGCATATCAGTATAAAAAATTATTTTATGAAAAGACATTTCTTCCCCTTCATTTACAAAGGAACTATAATTTGGGCTTTTATATATATATATATATATATATATATATATATATATATATATACTATTCGAAAAAGATGTATTCTTATGTGTAAAACCATATGATTGGCGCAGTATAGCCAGGAATGGCTCTTGTGCCAAAAACCCAAAAAACCAAACCAACCATCGAAAAAGATGTAGGTTATTCGACTTACGCAGTAGAGGTCTAAAGTTGATATATTAACATGGATTAAAGAGATTCTGTACGGAGCAACTCTAAATAGGAAAATAAATGCATTTTTGGAGGAATCGGTACTGTTTACCACTATTTAAAGGAAAGTACAGAAATCTCCGATCATAGAAAACATCTGCAAATTGAAAATAATGACTTGAGCTCAGTACTGATGGTACCAAGTAATCTTAGGACTCTGAAGGACATGATGTCTAAAATTGCCAGTTTTTTCCCCAACTGTTTGAAAGTTTGTAGAGGAGGAGGTGGTCGGTTTATGACCACTTTGGGGTCAATTCTCTTGAAGGGAATATTAGTTTTACAGATCCGGTCAATGTAAGGATAGATATTGCTAAAGCCCACAGTCGGCCACAACAAATCCTGTCGATACTGCTACGTTCAGTGGTGGCCGGGTGGTCGGCTGTACAGAAGAAGAAGAATATACTTAAAACGCATTTGATATATTTGTTTTGTGTTGGGAATTTTTCATTTAAAGGTTCGCAGTTTTAATCTAGCTGCATATCATTTGTTATAAAAGAAGCTCCCTTGATTTCTTACAGGTGTTCCGTGGACCCTGCATTGCTGGATGAATACTTTGGCGATGGCGTACGAGCTGCAGGTGGAACCCGTCATTGACCAGCTGCTACAAGACTACCTGCAAGTGTGGCCGGAAGACTGTAGCTCGCAGTTCGTCGATGAATGTTTGCCCTTGCTCTTCACCATATTCAGGCACAGCAAGGTTCGGCATACTTCTTATATTAGTTTGGATACCTTCTGAAATATTTTGCTTTTTCTTGCCATATTTCAGCTACAAAAAAAATCGTGTTCCTTCATTTAAATAGATATTCTTTTGTGACACCCAAATACATATATTATCACATTATAAGATAGGAAACGCGTGTTAGGGACGATCTGATTTAGAAACGTGAAATGTAGAAAAAAGTGTGGGTTCTATCCTTTGTTTTTACCTCCAAATGTAATTAATGAATTAGGGTATGATGTGACTAAGAAACCTGAGACAGAAAGATCCTCCGGCTAGGCAACATAGCCCCCATCCCCATCATATTTTGAAGTCATTTCAGATTTACATCTCAGTTACTCCTAGTTCATTTTTATCGACATAAAAGGCCATCTTTCCCTTTATAATAAATTTAAGATTCATAGACTGATATTGTTAGAACGTGCTAGATCACGTGTCATTAGAACCATCATAAAGTTGGATGTTGTTGACATTCATATTATTGACAGATGGAGATTAAGAAAATGGTTGAACTGAATAAATAATTATTTTTTCCATTGTCTTATGGAGACGTTTTTTTCTATAGCACAGATGTTAAAGATTCAGAAATCAAATTTATTGAAAAGTTCATGACCAATTATTAGTTTTTAATCCCCATAGGCCACTTTAATTCATTCATTCATTTTATGTTATGATTAAGTTTAGATACAATAATAATAATTCATTATAGTAATGACATGGAAAATGGCTAGTATAATTTATACGAAATAACTCTTATTCAATGACCTGGGCTGGATGTCAATTAAGAGATATACTGTAGTTTGCTGTCAACATGCTAATTTTATAATAAAAAGAAAATGATATATTTAAATCTGAAAAATAATCTGATTCAATAAAAGAAATTCTTGAAAATTGAGCAGTGAAATTTTATTGAAGTAAATAAAATACTTTTTTTTAGCGTAAAAAGTTATCAGTTTGTAATATTAAACGTTCTCTTAATCTAGTGAGGGAAAAAAATCTACGCCATGAAACATAATAATGGTAATTTTTTTCCTTTTTATTAAAGACATAAAATGATTTATTTTACTATCTTTAGAAGGAAGGTACCACACTGTTATTGGCTGACATCTTTTCCAACTGCTATAGTAAAGAAGCAATCAAAGAAATTCGAGATGTGGGTTACATCGGGGGAGCACGAATTGGTAAGGAACATCTATCTTTTGTGTGTGTAGCTGTACTCTAATTTGTTATTGCTTCAACTGAATATTTTCTTTCCTTAAAGATCCGACGTATGTCAACAATCCAGAGATGTCCGATGTGCAGTTCAGGGTGGAAGGTCGAGTGTTTTATGCCCATAAAATAATCCTCGTGAATGCTTCACCCCGCTTCAAGTCCATGCTTTCGACCAAGTTCTCAGAAGGTGTACCACCGGTGGTTCAAATCAACGATATCCGATATGACATATTCCAAGTGAGTACTCAAATTATTATAAACCATTGTTAAAATCCATTATCTGCCGCAACCTTCATCATTATCGAAAAATTTATATCACCGCTACTGTGAAATGGATTTTATCTGTAAGATAAAAACTTCAACAAATCAAATTATCTATTACTTTAACTTTAGCAGAATAAGTCTCGCAAAAGTTTCGTACTGTTTATTCAGAATGGAAGCATGAAATTTACGAGATAACCTTTTCTCCCTTATTATTGAAAAGGAAATATTCATTGCAGAGTATATTTACTTAAAGCGCATTATGCAGTAGATAATAAAGACAAAAACGAGAGTACAACAAATTCTGCAGATAGAAAGAAAAGCATGTAATTTTGAGATAATTCGATATTCAATTGTTCATGTAGTAATTTTTTGGCAAATGCAGATATACTTTTTTTAGAATTGTAAAACAAATGCAGGAAATATGGAAAATATACATGAGACAGTGATGAAGCTGATGAATGAAGTACCATTATTCGTTAGACAGATTGAAGAATTTCTCATCTTAATATTCACGGAATCAGGGCCCGATTTAGCCAAGTTGGGGCCCGGGGTAAAACTTTTTGGGACCTTCTCTGCTTTACTACTTTAATAATGACGAACATTCATTACAGAACGTAAAATAAAATTTCTATTCGATTTGGGGCCCGGGGTAGCTGTCCCGTATGCCCCTGCCTTAGTCAAGCCCTGGGCGGAACAGAATTTTTACAATAATATTGACTGTCTCTTCGGTGACATATTTGTATACATTTAATTGACTTGATAAAATTCCTCTTTTTATGATCCCGCCAGGTTATTAATTAATACAGAATGAATTGGATGGCTAGTGCCTATAACTTAAATTATTAAAGCTTTCATGGCCCATTTTTCAAAATCTTTAAATTTATTATTTTTACTAGTTTTGAAATATACTAACTGAACATTTAATCTCGTTTGATTCTAATCTTTCAAAAACCTATGTATATTTTAAATGCCACTCTTAACTCAAAAAATGGAATTTTTTTACAGCTTGTCATGCAGTATCTTTACAAAGGGGGTTTCGAAAACTGTGAAATTGACCAAAACGATGTTTTAGAGGTAATTTATATCTTTCTTCGATTTACCAACTATTGAGTATACTAATTTATAAAATACATTGTACTCATTTCTTCCTTTCTTTTTTTCCTTTAGTTGATGGCCGCTGCAAGTTTCTTCCAATTGGACGGCCTTCTTCGTTTCTGTGAGTCCCGCAGTTCCAAATTGGTCGACTTGGACAACGTAGTATCAATGTATATTCACGCCAAGGTATACAATGCTCTGTATCTTCTGGAGTACTGTCAGGGTTTCCTCCTCCAGAATATGGTGGCCTTGCTCACTTATGACGATTCCGTCCGAAAACTCATCTTTGGAAAGAAACTTCACAACCACGATGTTCTCAGTGGACTTCTGCTTGTACTGCAAACACGAGTTCGCGAAAAATCTCCCAAATCCGCTACTAAAAGTTGAAGATAGATCCTATCAAAAGATTGTTTTAAGCGTGCCATGGGGATACATTCCATGAGGAAATCTTATTTATTTTTATAGCGATGCCATTCTATCAGATTGATAACCTGATGACTCCTTTAATTTTTAAATATCATCCGGGAAGCCTACGATGCCATTGATAAGATTCTTTTTCTCAGGTACTATGTGTGTCTATTTCAGTCGAACTGGCTCCACATATCAGTCATATCCAGAAACGCTTCACAATCCAATTCTGTTTGCTGTAAGTTATGAAATTTCCTGCAATTAATATGCAAGATCTATAGTTCTCCATGAATTATAAGTACATGAACTTTCATAACTGAAGATTTCTTGCCTTTTCCTTTTTTTTTGGAAACATTTTCAAGAAATCAGTAGGGTAATGGAAATACAAAGAGTAAAAGCCAATTTCTTCGATTAGTATTAAATATAGTTATATTTAGACATTTTTGAAATGAAAAAAGAATGCAG
Organism: Argiope argentata; assembly: GCA_026289955.1. Classification (NCBI taxonomy): domain Eukaryota; kingdom Metazoa; phylum Arthropoda; class Arachnida; order Araneae; family Araneidae; genus Argiope; species Argiope argentata. The sequence continues at coordinate 3,170,055 of JAOUZG010037017.1, forward strand.
CAGCAGCTCTATAGCAATTCCTTTTGGGATGCCGAAGAAAAATTCCATGAAAGTGGAAGGAAAAAAATCTTGTAAATTTTATTATTTTGGGCCATCTCCAAAAACATGAAGAGCCATGCTTTCGAACGAACTGATTCATACTTTTACGAACTAATGCTCAAAGGTGTAAATAATGGATTTTTGGATTATTTCGATGTTTCCAAACATTTGTGCAAGCAGAGGAGCAAACTCTTGGGATTTATACAATGGATGGAAAGCTCAAATACGTACAAATTTACTGCTATAAGTTGACATAGTCAACAAGAAGCAAATCAGTGCCATTCATTATTTTATTATTTATCTTGGCTTCAATCTTTGAGACCTACATCTGATTCCATTTAGTGTTAATCAATCATGTGATTGGTGAATAATTATAGTTGCAGAAGATTGAATGCTGGACGGCCATTTTTCAACTGACCGAGTGTAAAAGAAAAATGTCAGAATTTCAATTGGTGCCATGAAAATGCTAAAATAGTTAATAGGGTCGCAAATAATTTTAATTAGTTGTTTGCATGATGTCGATAATTTAGAGTCAATAAAACGAAGTAACCTTGCTTTAAACCTGAACTGCACACTATATAAATATACTAGTATAAATAAAATCAGTATTTTAATAGATCAGTTCGTGTATAAAAAAAAGAAAATATGTTTTTAAAATAATACTCTCTCACATACACAAAAAATATCTTGAAATTAATTTTTAAAAAGTCTTGAAAAAATGTTATTTTTTATTATTAAAGTTTCTTAAAAAGCTTTCTTACAATTGATAAAACATATTATTTTCATCCATTTTGTTTACTCTTTTTATCTTCTTGATCGATTAACTCATTATTATTTTTTCTTTCGAAAATCGCTTTGCACATATTTCTCTCAAAGAGAATTGGATGCTAATTTCAATATTTTAGAAAGAAAAAAAATAAGGTTATCAAATTCGGTTTCAATTTAAAATATTCCTAACTTTAAGGCTTTAAAAATTATTATTACATTAAAATTAGAATGGACTTAAGCAAAACACAATTTATGCTTTCCAAAATCCATATTATGCATTATAAGTAGCTGATGCATATTGCAGTAAAAATGCACAAACATTAACAAGTTGTCTCACTTCAACTTCTTGAGTTGGTCTTCTATTGTTTAATTGTAAACAGCAAAACAAAAAATAGCTTAGCCAAGAACTTCAATTTAATACTAAAACAGTATTTAATGAAATATCTGAAGAATCCAAAAGTAATCTGTACTCTTTTCTCCCAATTTTTATGAATTTATGCTGCTTTTTCAGTACATTATTACATAATATTGCAGGTAAATAGTACCAGAAGTTGTGGGCTATATACTTAATAATTGGACACTATTTTAGTTTAGTTTAGTTTGAACACATTGTTGACTGAATTATAAAAATGGCTTTATTGATTATGTTCCATGGAAAATATAGAAAATAACTCTCGTCAGTAGCTTTATAAGTGATGCTAAACACAAGAAATAGAAAATTAGCATTGAAAACAGAAAAGTAACTAGCATATTTGGAATCCAAAAGTTCAACACAATTAGGTTGATATAAAATATTTTGGTTGCTGGTCAACATTTTAATCCTCAGCCAACAATGTGTCGAAATGCTATGTTTTGTATTTTTGGGGTTGTTAAACTGCGTTACTATGATGATGCTGAATACAATCCAAGACCCTTCATGGACTAGTAATTATATTTCTCTTCCCCTACCTCAGGAAACCCACCGCAGAGGTCATCTTCCGATTTGATCCAACTCTTATATGTATATTGCATTTTAATGTTTGTGTTTATGAAAGTATGATGTGTAGATATTTTATGTAATATTTGTGTTAGGTTATATTTATAAGGTTGTGAAAACTTAAGGTTACAAAAAATGTTTGTATCGATCATTTGGTTAAGAGCATTACAAACAAAATTTATTTTTTTGAATGTAAAAAAAAGCTATGTTTCAACAATAAAAACCATTTCTGAAAATGTTATGCATATCAAAATTTTTCTGTACTGTTCATAGTTTAATGAAATAAAGACTTTAACAATCACTTGCTCATTGTCCTTTATTTTAGTTTAACATGTATTCAAGGCAATATCATGAAATTGAAAGGGTAAGAAACCCTCAATTTGATTGTACATTATGTACAACAAGCCGTCTTCGGCTGCCAATCTATTAAAGCATGTCGTGAAATTAAAATGTCTCCCCATCGACTATATGTTGATTGAGGTTTTGAGAAAAATAATAGTCCTGGGTAAGGCAATCCTTAACCGATTTAACACGACATCGCATTGGTGGTTTAGAACAAGAGGGGGGAGGAATTACATCACTAATCAGCAGTGGACAATGACGAATGCGTCCGCACTAAATGATAGAGATCTATATTTATTAGCAAGTGCAGTTACGTTGGCTATGTGATAATGATGTTCGCTTAGAACTGATTTTGATACTTTTTTCATTCTCTCTTACCAAGTATTGTAATCATCAAAAAAGATTAAAATGAAATCTGCTATGCATATTTCAATGTATCATGTCAGAACATCATCTCTTGAAAAACCAAGCACCACGTGCTCCTGCGAGTTAAATTACATTTTTTATTCATTTTAATCGTTTTATTTGAATGAGTCACTTTGGTACTGCAAACGATCAAAAAAAAAACTTTGTCTCTCATTTATTGTATTTTAAAAATATCATATTTCCTATTTATTTCATTTCATATAATCACGTGATCAAAATGACATTTTTCTAGGTTTCATTTGCTGTAGTCATTAAATTATTTTTTTAAATCAGAGCTTTTATAAATGCGATGACATCACGTCATTAAAAGCTGATTATTTTGAGATGCTCGAGCAGATAATAAAATTTTTATTTTTCACCTACGGATTAAAATTTTTATTTTTCGCGTTCGGAATTTAATTGACGCCAAAAAACCTTATTCCCAAAAACAATATCATGTTCTAACACGATAAAAAATTCATTATGTTATCATAGATTGTACGAACTATTTTCTAAACTTATATTCCACAGATTTATCTAATTTTGAAAAACCCATTTTCGAATATATGCTCGCCCATCGGCATAAGGAGGAAGCTGCCTATACAGCTCATTAACAGATTTTGCAGCAGCAGCTTTCTCACTATCCTAGATACCAGTATGGCCGGGAAACAGAAATAATACATCAAAACCATCCTGAAATAGAATATGGTATAGGTATTGGATTGTAAGCATGAGTGGTTGATCTGGATTAAAGCAAGTAACAACTTGGTGAGAACTCCAAGAATCATAGTAAATAATGGTCTTTTTGAAACCTTTATTTCTCACAAATTTAGTCTTGCCAATTCAAATCAAGCAAAGGCCGGTCTCAGTGGAATAACCTTATTGGTTAAATCATTTTGTAATCGGAAGTACGTCCAGATGAACTATGATTGGGCATTTGTGCTTTTAAAAAGAACGGACACCGATTTTGTGTAAATAAAACCGTAGCTGTTTACTCTGCAAGATGCAGACTTTTTTATTTGTCCATTAAAGGTTTTTTTTTTAAATAGTGTTCTCTTGTTGTGGTGATAAAATCCAACATTGAAGAGCAAAATAGATGGCATTCATTTCAAAAGTGAATACAGAGGAAATTATACGAAGTATCTGACTTAAAACTTCATAATTGCAAGTAAATGCACAGCCCACGTGGCTATTAGCGTATTCAAACCGTCTGTTGTTGTTGTTGTTACTTATAGCACTTGCCATGGACAAACCCCGCTGATACATCAGCAGAATTTAAGCCGGAAATATACGTCTCTTGTTTTTACAAGTAGCGCCATCTAGGGCCAAGAGCACGACTAAGCTACACACACGTCACAGCCCTTTAAACCGTCTGTAATATCGGTATATAGTCGCCGAACATTTCAGTGCGAGTTTAAAATGAAACTAAACCACGTCTGAAATGTCTGCTTTTGTGAAGTTTCGAAATGGATGTAGCAAAGTGATTTTATATTCAAATCACGGAGGGGTACGAAGGAAGTGTTCAGCCGCATCGATAGCATAAAAATTATCTAGAAGCAACTAGCGCATATGCATTCCCAGTGGGGAAGGGGATACATGATTGGGTTGGTTGAGTGAGGTTTATTGATGCAAGAGCCATATTAGGCTATAATGCGCCAATCAAATGGTAAAAAAAATATTTAAAAAAACTTCCATTTGTTAAATTAACAAAGATATATTGAGATAAAATTGTGTAAGTATGATACAAACAATGATTTCATCACAAAATTTAAAACTATGTGCCATGAAAAGTTGAAACAATGATACATGAACTTAAAAGGAATGTTCAACAAAAACGTAATTAAAATTTTCTATATGCAATTAAAAAAAATCCAATTGCCCTTAAGAACTTAAAAACATTTGCGTGGTATTTCTGACTCATTAAGTCTTGTAATGTTGAAGATGAGGTTAAAAAAACGAGTACGATAACAATTAAAAACAGGACATTCAATCAAGATGGGAAAAACAATAAATTGATCTTGGCAGTTGTTGCACTTGGGTGTATTTCCTCCCCCCCCCCAAAAAAAATGCAATGTTTTGAGTGAAATGCGTTGACCTTATACGAAGAGCCAATTTAACGCCCATCTCACATATAAGCTGAACAGAACAAGAAAAAAAACGTCCGTTTTAATAAAATGTAATTTATTTTGGATCTGCAGATCCCATGACAGAACCAGTTAGAACAGATGTAATAATAGATGGACCTTTTAATGTTGCAAAAAGGAATTCCTATACTTAAAAAGGTCGTTGCCGCTTTTGAAGCCAAGTCCGCCTTCTCATTCCCCAAGATGCCGGCATGAATCGGTACCCAATAGAAAATAATGTTAAAACCATTTTTTAAGAATCGCAAGGTGAATAAAATTTTAATGGCATCCGATTTTGGTAGCGTGAAAGCGTCTTCAAAACACTCACGATATTGCTATAGATAATAAATTTACGCTGTTTGCAATTTTCTGAAGAGTAAAGGAAATTGCCACTAACTCAACAGTAAACACTGAGCAGAACAGTAAACTCCGACAGAAGTGCATGCAACTTCTCTTCTCCGGGGAGATAGCGTGACCATCGTTATTGCACCAGGCTACCAATTTATTTACTGCACTTTGTAATTTTTGCTCCATTCATATCGCTGCCTTGGCATGAGATCTGCAGATCATCAATATAAAAAGTTCCGGTAACAAAATAAGGCAAATGATTCAAAATCTGGCTCAGATGAACAATAAAAAGTGTGACATTGAGGACATTTAATTGAGGAATACCCTCAGCTTGAATAAAATGATTAAAATAAACATCACCAATTTGAACACAAAAGGTATGTTGTATCAAATTTTTTTTGTAAAAATATGAGCAGATTTTCTTTAAATTCAAAGCTAAAACGAGTAGTAAGTATATCATAGCGCCAGGCACGATCATATTCCTTTTCGATATCAAAGAATACAGAGATTAGGTGGTTTCTTCAGACTAATGTGTTACGAATTTGGATTTTCAATAATATCAGGTTGTTAAATGTTGGGGAATATCTACGGAAACCATTCTGCAACGGGGAAATGTATCCTTGTTTCTCTAATTCAAAAATTAGACAAGTATTGACCATCCGCTCACATAACGCCTCTCCATGCCCCTGCAACTATGATCTTTGAGATTATTCTAACAGTTTTTTGGACAGCCATCCGCTCACAGGTCTTACAAAGGCAATTTATAAAAGCAATGGACAGATGGTTCTTTGCCAGGTTTTAATCTAGGAATCACAATAACTTCCCTACATTCTCTATGATATTTTTGCTCAGTCCATATTCTTTTAAAAAGCAGTAATAGATTGGGGAAGGAAATGGTATTGAAATGACAAAGCATGATATATGCGATTCCATCTGGCCCATGACTGGTATCATTGACTTCAGACAGTGCCGTTTCCAATTCAAACGTCCTAAATTCACAGTTATATGAGATGGTACTTTGGGCATTGGAGTGCGGAAGCAATCGCTCCGCGCGATTCTTAATTGCAAGAAAAGCAGAGCTGTAAGAATCAGTTGCGGAAACTTGTGGAAACGCTTGGCCAAGTGTGATAGCAACATCTAATGAACACAAATGTATAACACCACCAGTTTTTAAAAAAACAGGAATAGAAGTTTCATGGCAAATCCCATTACTTTACCTTTTTCCTTAAAAGTTCGCTGGAAGTAGCAGATGGTTGAAATTTAACATTGATAGCAGTTCGGATAAATATGACTAGGTCAAGACAGTGGAATCTACTTGTGGGCACGTGAAAACACGTTTGCTCTTCATTTTTGTGCAAACAGAGGAAGTTAGCAATAAACTACAAGATCTACTGCCCAAGAATTTGTATTATCCGAGCCCCACAAGGTACTCTGTCCGTTGAATGGTTTAGAAAGCTGGTCCACTAAGGTATCAAGATCCTGTTAACGCATATCATGAGGCTGAATATAAATACAGCAGATTGTGACTAAAGCTCGTGTATGAACTTGTACATCTACAGCCTGAAGAGAAGTATGTCGATTGATACATCAGGGACCACAGTGCACCACCCGCTTGTCTAATGGGTTGCCCTGAACAAGCTGGATTTGCTGTCCATGAGAAGCAGGAAGCAAAGAGAGAGGCGACAGCTTCTCATAGAGAGCTCCCTCGCTTGCTGTCGAGGGTAAGAAGAATAAATAAAAAAGCAGAAGACGTAGGAAAAAGTAAACATAAAGGGAGTAAAGATCCCTGGGAACCTCGGGTTTGGGACACCTGTACTCACCAATAGAAAGTGAGCCCCTGTGGGATCAACTCAGCAGGTATTTCTTCATGAGGAATATTAAATAGTTAAGGTTATAATATCCTTGGAGAAGTTCAGAGACGAATGAGAACTAGCAGAAACAGGTATGTGTGCAAGTGCTTTCTATTTTAGAAGGTGTTTTGACTGTTTTTTGGAATCATCCATCAATAAATCAATGGAACGCATCTTGTATATATAAATTTAACATCACTGAAGGTAGTAGGAATTACATTTTGACAATGGGAAAATATTATGTCCATTCAAACACATATTTTTAGATAAAATATTACCACAATTTTGTAAATACGTCACTGCCTCTTTTTCGTTGGCAGGCAAATTCGAAATTTTGATTATTTTAAAGAGTCAAAAAATCAGAACAGAAAAAGCGCTCAATGATCTTCTGCGAAACCAACAAAATGGCGGACGACAGTTATTAGTACAATTTTTAAAATTTTTGTAAAAAAAGTCCGCTATATTAGCCATTGTCGCTTCTTTGATTTTCGTCTGTAAGAAAATCATGTTTAGTTTAAGCGCAACATGGAAGTTTGGCAAACGTCAGTTTCCCAATACGCGTTAAAATGTTTTGACATCTTTTCCTTTTTTTCCCTGTTGGTCACAATTTGCATATATATATATATATATATAAAATTTATGTGTTATGTTGAATGTATAGAAAATCGAAACGGGATTTTTCTCCTTAAGAATGCCCGGTAGATTTCTTTGTTCAGAAAATAGTTTAATTTTTAGAAAAAGTTCTAAGTTTTGAAGTTATTTTTGGATATAAGAGCTTTAAGTATTTTTGTAAATAACTTTAAAAAATTACCGCGAGATTCTTAGGATCCCATTTAATTGTCCGTGTCTGCGGGGAATTTTTGGATTTAAACATATGAAATCTTCCTTTTGGAGTCCGGATAGAAATGAATTTTTTTTTCCATGAAATGATGTATTTTATTTAGTTTTAAAAGATAAAATATTCTTTTTAATGCTCCATCTTGGGCAATTTCATGAATACGCTGGATGTGTTCTACGCAGTTAATAGATTTAAATGTGTCAAGACTCGCAAGAATTTACAGGTCTCAACACATTTCACACGTAGTGTAAAACGGTAATTTTCCCGTGAATACTCAAAACTGACACTTCTCTCATGTGAATCTCAACATAAAGGGGGATAAAAAATATTGTAGAATAATGAAATTTTGGCCATATATTTGTCTAGGCAACATATTTGTTGTTAATTATGGCACTTTTTCAAGTCCGCTGACAGGTCAATCATCGATTGAGCGTATCTCGTTTTTCAGTAACGCCAAATAGGACGAACAACTTAGCTACACAAACGTCACAACCCTTTTTTTTGGGCGGACATCATTCATTCACAGTTCGTAATTTAGATCTGGAACAGAGAATGATTACCTCTGACCCAGTATCAGCTGTGGTATTACTCTCGCTATGAGGGCTTTGTGAACCACGATAGATTTAACAAGCGCCAGCCATCACAGAAAGAGTGAAGCTCCCCCGACCGGCCAATAACGAGGTCTTTACACAGTATTTCCAGGGGTTCCGTAGAACTATATACCTACACACTATTGACCCATGGCCTCGATTCCGGGCTCGACATAACCAGGTGGAACGTCCAACTAGTGAAAACCCTTCTCTATAGGTCCTACGACCGTAGCTTTCAGACCCGTAGTCATCATTCTCTGACGAGTCCCGATCTATCTAGAGATCTGCGTCAGACCGAAGTCGAATTACAGACACACATTGCGGTCATAGTGGACCGATCCTTCCACACTTTGCGCGCATAATCGCCCCACCCATAGGAACGAACGACTGGCACGGGAGGCCGAAGCCAATTTTAGCCCGACGACAGGACGGTTGTCCAGGCCGCCTGCCACCATCTGGTTCATCAAATATCTCCTGCAGTCATCACTAACAGGGTAACCCACACTTGATCCGAGGCGGTGGCACTCCCCGGACGAGGGCGGAGCAAGATCTTAGTTGGAGTTCGGATTGAAACCAGGGCAGAGGTTATATATTGCGCGTGTCACCCCATAGACTGACAAGAGGGAAGGCTCGAAGCCTAAAGGCCAACACTCTGCCAGTCATCACAGTCGGGGAATCTTTGGCCGGCGAGGTCGAACTCGCAACCTAAGGAATACGAGTCCAATGCTCAACCAACCAGGCTATCCAGGCCCCACGTAACATATTTAATTGATTCAAGTTTCACGATCACAGGTTTATGTACGCGCGAACACAGCCATTACAAATATGAAATATTGGTACACAGTAACCGGTATGACCGCCATAATTTTGAATGCAAACGTACATGTATTGTGTCACACTGGTGTCGGACGTCATTTGGCGAGATTGAGTTTCATGCCTGTTACACTCGGTCAATCAACAATGGACAATTAATGATGGTCATACATGACACTGGAATTTTCATCCAGTGATGTATATAAGATCAATTGAAGAAAGATCTGGATATTTACCAAAGCAACTTGTCAACAATCTGTAGTTTGTTGAGTTACAACAGTGATACGAAGGTTAGTGTTATGATTTTGGAAAACAACCCCTTTGTTGCTGTTCATGAATGACAACACAACAGGTTGAATCACAAGACTGACGTACAAATTTGTCTTCGGGGCGGTGAGATAATTACGAGGGTGCTACTACCATCATAAGAAATTGCTCCTCAGACCAAAACACCAGATAAAAATCAAACATTTTTTGGCGGCAGCAGGTTGGTTGAAAGCCCTCGCATACCTCCTAACCAACACAGCTAGCTTTCATTTTAAAAAATACAAAGAACCTCAAGAATTTTACAGCATATACATAAAGCAAATCTGATTTGCATGTTCTTAGTGGTGCTACCTGTGCCAAACTTATGCACTAAGCACAGAATTTGAATAGATGTCATCTTTTAGGTGTATTAACACATCTACAACTCCTTCTTGGTGTTGGGATATTTTCCCCCCATTGATGCATTTGAAGAAATGTTAGAATATCTAACCAGTTCTGACAAATTTGGGTGCTTCTGGAGTTGCGAAAGTCAAAATGGTATACAGGGTATGTATCGTATGGCCATCATGCCTGGTATTTATTTTACATGCAACACACTATTCTTGACTGCCAAACACTACAACGATTTCAAATTTCGAAATACATTTCGATGAATGACCCAAAATAACACCACAAGAAAAGTTCAAAGATTGATGAGGTGAGAATTGATCCCTCAACAGAATAAATTTGTGAAGATTTTCAGCTTGGAAAGGATTTCTATTAACAAATCACTAGAATGCCATTTTTTTGATACCCTTTACACCAACTGTTTACAATAGAAAGTAAAATTGTGAGCCATAAACGGGGAAACAATGCAAAAGATATTTGTAATTTGCATAATGGAAAATTTGGTATCAATAGTAATATGTGTAAATAAGAGGAACCAAACAAGACCAAAAGAATTTAGGTCCAGACAGTACTGCCTATCATGGAGCCCAACATGGGAAGGCAAGCAGCCAACTGGCTCAAGTTACCCACAGCCTAGGCCTTATCTTGGTGCTAGCTAAGACCAATACGCTAAGGGACACATCTAGGGAACTTTGACCAAACTTAATATAAAACCTATATTCCACCAAAAGACACTAACTACTTATGCTTAATCCCCAGCAACTAAGTCATTTAAATGACCAAGCTACCAAATTGATACATCAGAGACAAACAGTGCATCACTCATCTAAGAAGTTGTCATGTATGGCCAACAAACATACAAGGCTTTTTATTTTTCATGAGAGCATGGAGCAGACAGGATGGCGACAGATTTTCATAGAGAACTCCCTTCTTTTAAATCAGGGATGGAAACAGAAAGCAAAATATGTAGAAGAGAAACTTAAAGGGAGAAAAGATCACTGGGTACCTCGGGCTTGGGACACTCATACTCACCTAAAGAAGGTGAGCTCCTGAGAGGATCAGCAAATATATCACATATAATAATGAGAAGTATTTAGCTGTTTTCCTCCATTGTAGTCTATTTATCGCCAAATTTTGCACTAAATGCAAGCTCTAAAATCTCATATTATAGCTGTACAAATGTTCAAGTTATTTTCTTTGCATATATCATCATCAAAATTCTACCATATTCTAAAATTTATTCATAATTTTTTAAAAAATAAACTTTAAATGGAAATCTTTTATATAGAAGAATTATTATGTTATGTTTTCTAATCAAAAATTTATTTTTGCAAGTCTATCAGTGGATTATCACAATCATTGGCTATTATTCTTTTGCCCAAATAAGACATTCAGCAATAATTTTTAATACTCATAGATTGTTTTTTGAATTAAAAAAAAGTGCTTTCATTTCAAATAAGTAATTGATAGAGTGAAGGAATTCATTTATTAGTCAACTCAAATGACCCATTAAGGTTACAATGTTGTCCATGATTGAAAATGATTCTCAGACATAAACACAAAAAGGTGTATGGTTAAGTTATTAAAAAGATGAGGTCTATCATTTTTTTATGAAAAAATTTAGCCAAAAAAAATTTAACTAATTACCATGAGTATATACGATGAAATACTGCAGGGAAAATAATAAAGCTTTTATAAATAATTTTCTTTAAAAAAAAGAAGAAAGGCTTTGAAATGATTTTCATCTTGCCAGGTATAAGAAAATGAAATTTTATTTTTTTTTAATCTACAAGAAAGGGAGAAAAAGCTGTAAATAACTACCCAAATCAAGTCTTAGATTCTTCAACAATATAATAAGCTGCATAAAGCAATAAAATATGAAGAAAATAGATAAAACACACAAGCTTATATTATATTTCATAAAAAGCATTCTTTACATAATTCCAACTCCACAAAAAGAAAACACTAGGGAAAAAATAGAGAAAGAAATATTAACTAGATGAAACAGCAGACAAAATATTACACATACTAAGCATATATACATATTACTATAATGGTCCTAAGGGGGAATAAAAAAACAAGTATCACATTTTCAATCACACATTTTTATTATAAGCTTCATAAAACTGAAAAAATTCAACAGAGATCCATACATATATATACATAAAACAGATTTCAATAAAATATTATTATACCCTCTAACAATTATTATATTTTTAATTATTTAACAATTTCATACATGCAGGAAAGAAAAGAGGATGAAGAAACAAGGGGTCCATGTTAATTTTGATTTCAGTAGAATAAAGCTCGATAAAAAAAAATCATAAATGTAGTATATAACCGGAAATTTTTCTGTGAATGTCAGCAGTGAAAGGTTTAGAAAAGTGGAAAAATATGCTCAAAATTTGATTGATGGATGCCTTTAGTAGTGAAACTAACATACCAGCAGTACTCCTCTAAATCGTAAAAATACTCTCTCCGAATATCGGGAATGTATATATAATTTCTAATGATCAAAATAATTGTATCAACTAAGAACATGTTCCTCATTAAAAAGCTATATGTAGAACAGACAGACAAACACAATATAAACTTCCCATATACAGAATTGAAATTTGTTCACAAGCGACGGAAAGTACCAAGGTGGGCTTTGCAATTAGGACAACGATGTTCTATATCTTGGCATTCAGGAATGCAGCATGGAATGAGGCAACAACCTAACCAGCAGCTGAAACAGGGACAAAGAACTACCTTAATAAAGTCAAAGGCATGTAATATATATTTTTAAATAAATATTATAGTTTATATACAAAATAAATATGTGTCAGCTTTATCCTCTTCATAAACAAAAGTTTTCCAATGATAATATGAGGTATTTTTCTTCTTTATTATTTTACTTTTATTTTAAAATAGCTATGATTCGGTATAACAGAAAAAAGTAGCTTATACTAAATGATTATTCAGCAGATTAAAATTTTTTTTTTAAATAATTGCTTATAATGATAAATATAAATCATTCTTTTATAATAATGATTTACATTTATACAATTTATTAACTAATATAAATATGCTTTGTTTAATATTTTTGATAATGTATTTAATAAATCAATATTAAGTCATTAATACATATCATTGATTAAAAAAAACACGAATGTCAATTTTACTGCCAAGCTGAGGTTCCCCACATGTTAAAAAAAAATTCCTGTTTAATAACATGAACACAAATACAAAAAGATGTTTAATATTTTCAAATCTCAGAGTAGCAAGATACTCATGAAAATGAACACAATACAAAAAATACATCATAGCATTTTCTTAAAATGCAAAAACCTATATATTTGACAAAATTCATGTAATTGTTAAATTTTTCATACTAATAATGGTTTTTTAAAATTATCTACTCTAGTAAAGAGATTTTGATTAGCAGATTAATAAAAATTATATACATATTAATAGAAGCAGATGAAAATAGTCTTTAAAAGGTTAAATATTAATCTAAGATCATTATGTAAAATGATTGGTTGTTCCTCTCCTTCAAAAATAAATGTTTGTTAATATAATATTTTCTCTCTTTTTCCAATTCATCTGTGAGAACGATACATTTGTTCAAATATTATTTGTGCTTCCAAGAATGATAAAAACATGCACTTCAAGTAAAACTTACAGTTCAATTTTAGTTTGTTTTGAAGCTACCAGACACTTTAGTATAAATGTCATAATTATTCATTGTAATCAGATGGCAAGGATTATAATTGAACTGACACCCTCTTTTTTTCATATTTCTAAACTATACTTGCATATGGATGTTTGAATCATGACAGCTTATTTGCTCTTTCAAAGCAGAAATTTAAAACCACTATTTAAATATAGCATTGGTTGATAAATTCAATACTTTGAGGTATTGTAAACTATTCTCTTTATATACACAAATATAGCATAACAATGTAATGTAAATCCATGCTAACAGAAGATATATAGGTAGAGAATTAATATACACTTGCCCCAACATATATAGTAGACAGTTTTAAACAGCGTTTGTTGGCCTTCAAATACCAAGCAGTTTGTAATAAGTCATTGCTATCTCAAGCTATCTGATAATAAAAAAAAAGACATTTCCAAATAAGAGATCCTGTTATAAATATGATATAGCTTACTTTTTGATCACCACAAACTGTCAATAAAGACCAAATGAAAATTATATATTCAGTAAGAAATATTTCCTATTTACATAAAACATATATGTTTAATATTTAACAGAAATATTTAATTTATAATATTTTTTAGAAATATTTAATTTATATAATTTATATATTTAATATTTCTGTTTTAAATATTGAAACAGAAATCTACAGTTAAAATTTTACATATTTCTCATTTAATTTGCCTGTCAGTTTTAAGTGATAATACTATGATGCTTAGAATAGTAATTATCTGAAAATTTTATTACTTTTCCCACAAGATTCGCACAAAAAATTTAAAATGACTAATTTATCTTTAAAGAAATAATAATTAAGACAAAACTTTTATAAGCACCTTTATAGTGAATGAAACATAATTACTATACAATTCATATAATTAAAAGTAGGAAATTCTAAAAATAATGTGAAAAAATTTTACCCAACGAAGACAAGAGCTCCTGAAAGTAACCAAGTCAGCAGTCCTGGACTAGCAGTGGTTTCTGTCATAATCCTGGCTCCACATTGAGGGCAGCCCACCTGCATTGGATAAGGGCCCCATTGGCCAACTTTCACAACAGTTACAACTGTAGCTGAAAAAATATGAATAATGTTCAATGTAGATTACTGCTATAGAATAAAACTTTAATTATGTACAGATCATTTAAGTTACTTGTTTAGTTAAAATTCTTGTAGAAAAGCCTCTTCCCACCCCAAGTTGTGCCCTTTTTAGGCTAATGGAAACTGATACTAATTATCATCAAAAGTGATTTACATTACCTTTTAAACTTAATCTAAAAACAATCTATTATATTTTTAGAGAATTATCACCAGATGATAAAGTTATTTATATATTTATTTTGTATTACTCAATATTCATAAAACAATGCTTAGAATTTAAATCTGTCTTAAAATCCTCAAGGTCTTTGCAAAATATCCCATGTTAATAAGGGTAAAGCATATGTTAAAAAAAATCTGACAGTAAAACAACTTGCATCAATGTTCCTTAAAATATGCTGTTCAAATAAAAATTGGATCTTAAAAAGGAGGAAAAAGTTTCAATGATCAGTATTAAAAAACTATTTTTTAATAAATATTAAAGCTATCCCAAATTATTTGATAAACATTTAATACATATCCAACAGTAAAAAATGTTTAGTGTGTTATGTTTTATGTTAAAAAGAGAAATAGAAATAACACACAAAGAATTCCTACAGATAATGTTTGTTTTCCTCCACCAACTTAAATTTTGAAAATTTAATTAGATATAGCAAAACAAAATTGGAATATCTCATTGATATATTCATATTTCAGCAGAATACCAGTATTTAACTCATTCAAGATATTTTAAGATGGCTATTTACTTCTATTCTTAATAAATTAAGCATCGTTTGCATTAAAAAGGAAATAACATATGTTATGGTAATAGGTCAATTTTACTGGAACTTAAATATTATGTCATAAAATTCAGTTAAATTTCAAATCTTCCCCTTTCTAAAGAACTTTATATATATAAATGGATTGTCAAAGACGTCACTCAGCACAAAACTAGATTCGGCTAATTTTTTTAAAAAAATATTTTTGTTAAGACATGAGGAAGGTTCTTGTGGTGAGAAAAACTGCGAGAAAAATAGTTAAAGCAACACTTTTTTTACTTTCCCGCCAAAAATCTTCATTTCCTCCCCACCCCACCGAATGAGTAAGATTGCAGGAAGAAATAAAGTTTGGTTTGTTGAGAAAGAAATACACCTCCTGAAGTGTAGGAGGTGTTTAGTCAGTTGCTACAGAAAGTTTAAAAAAGAAAGAAAATAATTGCTTTTATGCAGCTTATATTGATTTAAAACTAATTTTTCCAAATGGATGTGAATATCATTTAGTTTATTTTTATTTCAGAGTGTTTCCTTTTTTCATGTCTCTATTGATTGTGTCCTGATATAAAGTAACTTTATTGTTGTTTTTAAAGATAAAAATTCTTTTTTATAAATAAAGCCAGTATGAAGAGCTCTTAATGTGTTTATTTTATTATTGAAAGGATTTATGTATTAAACAATTCTTTTTTAGTTTCTTAGTGACTTTCTTATATTTGATACATTTTAAATTAAACATTATTGCTTATTTGGTTTTTTCAGATTCATTCTAAAGTAATTTTTAATTAAAATAAAATAGAATAAAGGAAATTAAAAATTTCTTCATCAATTTTCGTTACCCCAACTGGGCATCCTCCCACATTTGCTTAAAAATTTAAAACACTGTCCCTCTAGCTGCCAAACATTTGACATCAATCAAAATATAAGAAAGAAGTGGTAGGATAATCTTTAATATGCCTTTAAGTTGATAAAGTTATATAGATATTTAATCTATGCCTGCCCAAAATTGTTTTGTCAGAGAAGAAAAAAAGAATAAAAAAGGGTTTCAAGAAAGAGAAGTACAGAAGGAAAAAAGGGGAGGGGGAAAGGGGGTTGCAGAAAGAAAAGAGTTTTTGTGTCATTCAAAATGAAATTGTATGCGATTTAAGAACACATAAATCAGTTGATTGTATAATTAACCAAGATGATGTTGTCAATTATACACCAGAATTTTTAAACTCACTGGATTTCTCAGGATTGCTACCTCATAATCTTCAATTAAAAGCAAGATCGGTGGTCATAATGTTGCAAAATATCAACCCACTGTGTCTTTGTAGCTAGTAGTAAAAATATTACTGAACAAAGTGATCGAAGCAACCATTCATCATTCATTTATAGCAAGGGTGTAGAGAAGAATTACAAATATTTGATAAATTCTATATGATTAAAATTAAAAATTTTAAAAAAAGCAATCACAAATAGCTATCTTATAAGAATCTTTATATTTGAAGCTGAAGTAATTAACATTAAACAGTAATTAAGTAAAACAAATAAACTGAAGTAATTAAAACTAACTAATTATGGAAGGAAATGACGTTGCACCAAGACTTATTTTTACTAATGTAATCACACTCACTCACACACACACACAAAAAAAAAAATTACAATTTTTTAAAATTTTATTTGCACCAAACAAAATTTATGTTAAGAGTAAGAACTTTAAAATTCTAATTTAGCATCAATATTAAATAGCAATACGGCTTTGATTTTCTGAACACATGAAGGCACTAATAAATTATTTCCATCTCTGAGCAAAATCCACCACCAAAAAAAAAAAAAAAACTATTTAGGAGTAAACCAAGATTGTTTTTTTTTTTAATTTTTCTAAAATTCAAATCCTATATATAAGCTCAAAACATAAAATTTTAAAAGACATTTCAATCATGAAGTCATGAGAAGGAAAATAGAGTCAAGCACATAAGGCAGATGGAATAATCCTGAAATGAATCATTACAAAGTAAAATGCCAGATGCCAATGACAATTTAAAATTTTGTAACACTTAGTCAACCCAATGTTTCCAAAACATTTTAAATTGTTCCATAATGTAAATAAAATTTTTGCTTCAGTCAAATGATGCAGAACTATTGTGTTTTGATTCGCAAAATAATTTGTTGGATTAATTTCAAATAACAAGATATAATTTTAAAATATAGAAAATGGCATCAGAATACAGCAAACATTAAGTGAAAAACTAAACACTTCACTTACGAGGTCCACCAGATGTGGTGGGGGCACCAATAACAACTGTTGGAGGAGCCTGGTAACCTAAAAAATGAATATAAATGAGAATCATAATATCTGAATTATTTGCAATAGAATATTTCTCAATTATGTAATAAAAATAAATTACTACTAAAATACATGCTTCTTTTGGAAATTCATGCATATGTGTTGCACAAAGTATCAAAATCTAAAAATGGTACATACTATTCTTAAAATGTCTACTCTAGGGTAACTAACTCTTCTATTTAAAAGAAATATCCTTATTCCACAATAAGCTTGAATTAAGAAATATTTTTTATATGAAATATTTAACAGAAAGAAAGGTCCTATAAAATTTCGTTAAATCTTTCATAAAATAGAATGTCAAAAGCCTCTAAAGTTCTTGTACAATTATTTATTCAATCTACTCTTTAACAAAATAAGTTTTCCACACTTTTATTTTTTTTTATTTATAACGAATTTTTCAAGATTCTTAACTAATCCTTGACATCTTAAAATCCATCATGTCATTGGTTAATATACCTCCTCAATATTAAATATTTAATAACTGAAAGCAAATGATGAATATTTCAATCAAGATATATAGATCAACTCTTTAATATACAAAAATTTAGCAATTCACAAAACATTATATTAATACAAAATTTAAAAATAATTTAATGCAGAAACTTGATTTTGCCAATCAAGATATATATCTCAAGATATATATAAGGAAGTCATGGAGAAAAAACAATATTTATAAAACTTAAGCTTGAAATTTCAAAATTTCTTTATTTGCCATGAAAATTAGTACAATAATAAATTTTTTTATTTGATTTCTGAATAATATATATTTAAAAATATTGCACAAGACTAAGATAAATGTCATGGCAAAGTATAACTAATCTTTTCATATGCAATTTGCAAAAATAAACAACACAAAAGTGAAATTAAAAGGAAAATTTATCTCGAAGTCAGAACACTTGACAGAAGATGCAAGTGCAATGTTGATTAAAAAAAAAGATTTCAAAATGAGAAAATATGAATAAGCAGAAAAATTCAATAGTAAGGGACTGATAAGAAATAAGTATAAAAATGTACACTAAATAAGCCCATATTTTGACACATCGACCGCTGCCTGTAAGACAACATGCAATTTGTAATTCTAACAAGGAAAAAAAAACCCTTCAACATACTATTTAACTATTAGTTATAGAATTCTACCATGATGAATCAAATTTGTATGCAATTTATATTGGTAATAATCACATTACACACAAGATGCATCAAATAAACTATCATCATCAAGTTAGCTTTTTCAGTACTAAAAAAGTAATTTCTTCTGTGAAACATTATTTTAACAAAAATTAGATAGAGTGGCAAAAGTGGGATAGCTGAAACTACGTAAACAAACATGCATCTACTTCTAAGACACACAAGAGAGATATTTATCCCGAACCTGCATAATGTTGGGGTAGTGGAGCATTCATATATGGATATCCTACGAGAAAAATATAATGAGTAATTAAGATATAGAGAGATTAAAATTTTAAAAATGATGAGGTAGGTAAATGGGAACCTTAAGCAAATTTCTTGAGAATTCATTCATTTCCAGACAATCATATTACTTGTTGCCTGTTAGTCATTTAAGATAATAAATTGGCCAATTATCCACAAATAAGTATTTATAAATATAATTTAAAATAAATATAAACAAAATAAAGTATTCTCAATTGTTTGAAACTAAGAAAACACTAAATCCAGAATCTGTTAATTCTAAAGATATACAAAAATGAAATATTTTCTATTTAAAATAAAATTCAAATAAGAATATAACAATACAAAAATTAACTAGATGCCATAAAGTGCCAAATGCCATTAAAATTAAAATTGAAAACAGCTAAAATATACATGACCAGCACACTACTGTTTTTGGGGCTATTTTTCAATTCCTACTATTAGTTCATATTCTACCCCTATATATATACTCAAGTACTTTTCTGTTAGCCGGGCGCCAGCAAAAAAAATAGCCAAATAAATTTGAAGGAATTCCAGTTTATTCATCAATTTTAGCTTTAAAATCGGTCAAAGAAATTTGGAAGAATTCTACATTATTTGCCAATTTTTTGCTGATGCCCGGCTAATGGAAAAGTACCAAATCTTGTTCAAATTTATAATCATTAATAAAAAAATTTATTTATCCACTCAAGTTTAAATGTATCAAAAATGAAATTTAAATAAATTTTAATTTGTATAATTAGGTTTTCACAAAATTCTTATTCCTTTTTTCATGACCATACACAACATTTGGTGTCTATTGTAAGATTGGAATTAAAAAGAGCAATTTCTGATTTTCCTCACTAAAAATGCCATTGATTCAATAAATTATCAACTTTAGAGGAGCAAATTTTTTGATGGATGATTTCAGAACTGTTTAAAAATGACTTTCATCCATTTTAGCAGCCAAAACCTGTTTTCAATGGAAAAATCTAAAACATAATCGAGATCAACTTCTGCAGTGTGAAAGTAGTACCACAAAATCAATTCATGCAATATCACCACACATGTAGTCACAAGTTATAGCCAATATATATTAAATTTATTGTTTTAAACTATTCTGATACATACACATTTTTTAAAATGTATCTAGAATATATTTTTCATGCCACCATACATGTAGGCATCTACAATACACCACAAATATCGTATCTTAAACTTCATTTTTCTTCCGAACTTCTGATTTTGCATAAATTATCAAATAAACTTATTTTGATACATTAATACAAAAAAATGAATTTTTTAAGCCTAAAACTGAACTTAAATTTTACTTGTCTTTACTGGTTAACACGCTCTCTCTTCAGCATATAAAGAATTATTAAATTATACATAATCGGTTGCAATTCTGATTTAAAAGCAAAATATATCAAAATTAATACATCTGCATTTCACTTATGCTTGCCAGCCCAGTTTCATCAAATATACAAGAGAAATCACATCCACACACAGATTTTTGTACTTATGAAATTATAAATCATATCAAGATTATCATTAACATCCTATAGTAGAGAAACCAATGCTACACCAATATAAATTTTTGATATTCAGTTCTAAAGAGAACTAATACAACTTCTTTTAAGATCTAGTTTCCTATTTATAGGGCAATTTCTTTTCATCCAAGATTAACACAAATATATTCCACTGTTGCTGTCCCCTTCCTTTTTTGAAATTAAGTAAACAGATAAGGAATTTAAAAACACTTTTTGAATTCTCTAGAATCGTTAATATATTTTAAAAATCCTTTAATATATACATCTATAAAAAAGTTTTTTTAATTATCTTCTGTAAATTATTTAATTATTTTTCCAGAATTGGATTTTTTACAAAGTTTTCCTTAATGGAATGTTTTTTGAATAATTTTACAGAAATTTACAGAAATCCATGCTTTGTTAAGTATTAATGAATTAAGTAATAAAATTAAAAAGTATTTAACACAGAATATAAAAGAATTTTATATAACTTCTAACCTTCGCCAGCCATATATGGTCCTGTGGTATAGGCAGGTGGTGGTTCTGCTGGGCCATAAGGTGGAGGACCTTGTGGTGGCGGAACTTGAGGTGGTACTGGATGATATCCTGTTTTCTCAGCCATTCTGAACTCTTTCTAAAAATAAAAACCAAATTAAAAACCTAAAGAGTATAGTTTTTTTTAATTAAAAGATGAAATATCAAATATAATACATTAAAAAAAAGAAAATTTACTTTTTTGTTTGATTCAATAACTTCTAGACAGTTTTAAACCATTTTCTATATAATAATAATTTAAATCGGTATTTATAATTAAATTTGGTACAAAATATAATTTGATTAATATTTTTTTAAAAAAAACTTTTATCATTTTTATTTTTTTAAGATTAAACTTTTATTAATCATTATCGTAATTTGGATTGTGTTATATAGTTTAATGACAGAATACTATTATAAGTAAAGACTCCATTATTTCTATTTTAACTATGACATTTTAAATTATTTCAGATTCAATCATATTTGACATTTAGAATTTCTATTTTTCACATTTGGTGTAAAAAAGAATTTTCAGTTTAGTTATAAAGTTCATTCCACTTCACTTTGCAATAAATATTTATGTCCAAACTTTGATTATAACAAGAATAATTCTGCAGTTAAGTTTATTTCATCTCACTTTAAATTATGTTTTAATGTTCAATCTCCAACTATAATAATACTAAGATTGGTTATTTATATCATTTAATAACAGTCTGCATTTGCCAAGTAACAAGAATAAACTTAAAATTTATACAAAAGTTTACATCTCATATTAAAATCAGTTCTTTTAAAATTACATTAAAAAATGGCTAGAAATGAAAATTTTGAATACATACAGCATTGACTTCAAAATATTAATTATATTATAATTCAAAATTAATCCTCGAGTATAAATGTTCTAAAATTTAAGGCCTTCTTTATAAATATATTTTATTTTAACAAAGGTATCAAAATAAACGTAAATAAACAAAATAAGCGTAATAAATGTTCTAAAATTTAAGGCCTTCTTTATAGATATATTTTATTTAAACAAAGGTATCAAAATAAACGTAAAATCATATACAGCCTGCTTCCATCCAAGAAATGCTTCCTGCTTCTATCCATTTTTATAAAAGATGTTAAATTATTATTATTATTCATATACATATAAACAAGACACTTGTAATGTATCCAAATCTCAGTTCTCAAATCTTGATAAAAATTTCACAAAAAGGATAAGAGAATAGATCATAAAAAATATTTGTTATAAATTGCGTCATCGATTATCCATATGCAACAAATAAATATAGTTCCGAATGTCATATTTTAAAAGACGAGCCGTTATAAACGAATGTTCGAAATCGATAGTTTATTCAGTAAAGGAAATAATACATTTTTAAATTTTAGAGAAATGGTTAATACATAAGTTTTCGTAAAATAAATAATAATTAAATTCGAAATTAATAATGACTTTGAAGTTATACGAAAATCATCATAGAATTACGATTACAAAACAAATAAAATTATAAAAATGGAAAACTGACGATAACCTAAAATATATAAATAGTCAAAAAATTAAATAATCTCAAATTGACGACAATGTTAATTTAATCAAGTTTAAAAACATGGCCATTAAAATTTACAACACGTACAACATTTAAAAAGAATCAAAACTAAATACACAGAATTTATTCAATCTTTACAAGAAAATACTAATGTAGGATAAATTTATACCAATTTAGAATACACCCTATGCAGATTCACGAAATTCAATAATAAACGTACTATCCCGTGTCGTTGAAGGATGAGAACTGAAACTGAGAAGCAATATGATTACGTTATCGGAAGTAATGCCGCCTTTGATGCGTCATTATAAACAATATCCAACCTTTTTCTTACATATGAAAACGAAAACACGTCAAAACAAAAAGATTACTTACCTTTTCTAAACTATAAACCAAATTTAAAAGGACCTCAGTACGATTTATCAAACTTTGGCTTTAGTGAAACACTATGACATTCAATAGCAATTCGATTGTTTACTTACTGACACACAAACGAACGCCAAACACTATCACTTGACGAAATAGAAACTAGAAATTTCCATAGGATAGAGGTCATTCAAAACACATATTTTATGCAGGATATTTTAGAAAACTGCAAGAATTATTTCTTTCCTGCTTAATAATTGATTTAAATTCTTAAAATTTAGTGTATTGTTATTTTAAAAGTCTATGGATATTTTTAAAATTACGTAAGTGGTTCACGTTTGGTCATACCACATCCAAGTAAATCAATTCAGTACTTTAAAAAAAAGGAGTATTTCATTAATCAAACATCTAATTCAAATCATCGAAGGAATAAAGTATTATATGAATCATAAAGTAGTTTTTAAATTCAATTTTTGGAATTAACGGAATTATTTCCTAAATGGTTGGCAAAGTGGTCAATGATTATATATATTTAAATCTTATTCATGGTGAGAGGTTTTAGTTTAGTTTAGTTATATTATTCCATTTTAAAGCATTCCCATTCAAGGCTAGGGCTATTTTGGAACGGGTCTAGTAATTTTGAACCGCTATCAGATGATAAACAGGGTGAGAGGGAAATTCTTATTCAGAAAAATGAAAGCTCACTCTTCATCTTTGAAAGCCTCATGGAAAATCTTTGAAACTTTTCTTCAAATTTGATCCATATACTTCACTTCTTTATAATAATTCAGGAATTTGTCAGTTAACTCCCGTTGGAACTAAAAAAAAATTTATATTTCACAAGAAAACTAATTTAGGTTTTTATCAAATATATCTCGCTTCCCAAACCCCTTGATAAAAGATTTGATTCATTAAAAATATGGTTAGATTTTCAGAGATTTAGATAGAATGATAGTTATACAAAATCATATTTTCATTAGATAAGAAAATACGTGTGCTCCACAATTTAACTTTATTGTTCAATGGGCACCTTGTTGAGAAAAGGAGCTGAGACACAGTGAGTGTAATTATACCATCGAGTCATAATATGACTCTTTATCCCAATTGCACCATTGAATTAATAAATATTAATTATACTCAGGACACTCCATTGTGCTTGCATTCTCTTCATCATATTTAGTTTTAAAAAGTAGCCACCAAAAGCACCTCTAAAAACTGGCATCCAGAATGCCTATATTCTTTTTCTCTCTCCTCCCCCCCCCCCAATTGCAAAGCCCTTGAGGTGAGGAGCCATGTGTAGATGGCATGTGAAATTTAATTTTGCGTATCATCATCTCCTGAATTGAATCCAATAACTTCTGAGTATATGATAGTTAATCCATTAAAGAGCAGGAACATTGCTTACTAGGATTCGTAAAAAATAAATTGTAGCTCTTTCTTCATTTTAATTCATAATTTTTTATCATAAAATAGTGCTATTATCTAACGCTAATCTGATTAAAACTGGTCTATAATCAGATCATAAAAAGAAGTCGCTTGTAAGAACTTAAGTAGTCCCACGAGCAAGCACCACACTTACTAAATACACAATTCTTAAAATTAAATTTCCAGGTAACAAAATATAGGGAAAACTTTATTTCTAGACGTGCTACTTTCCTGGAGAAATGAGTCCTTTTTCTTTGTGCATACAAATTAATGAATTTAATTTTAACATATTTATCATCAAGAAATATTATCCTTTTTGGAAGGGCAAATTTTAAATTATTGTTAGATATCAGAATTGTGTTGTGGGAATTCCGCTTATCAATAATCGTCAGAAAATTCTTAACCAATACTTTCTTATTTTTTCACTCTCTCTCCTCAATGGAAATTATTTTCTTTGAAGTGCTTTGTAGATTCGTTTTATTTCAATATTATCACAGAGGACATTTTTTCTTTTGATGTAGATAAAAGATAGAAACTATACAAGAAAGTAGAATTATATAAGAAAATAAATATAGTTGAAAGAAGTAAGATGTTGGGATTTATAGTAACAATGGCTGTTATCCCCTGTTTCAAATACTTAGAACAAAATGCATATTAAACACAAGAGAGCGCTCACACACAAAAGAGATTGAAAAATAAATATGAGATTATTGCATTTTCAAATATAAATTTCAAATTTAACTGAGGACTAAGCAAATAAATTTAAATTCGTTGGCAACACCTCAAATTTGTATAAATAAAATTTTCTTGCAGTATAAATTATTTAAAGAATCATCGAACGCTTCTCATTTAGAAGAAATTGCAATATTTGGGATTTTATATAACAATATTTCATGGCTTATAATGTATTTATTTTTTTAAATAAAAAAATCTTTTTGTGGCAGGTGAGTACTTCAGATAAAGCAAAAAGTTTTTGCTTTTGGCTTCCGTGATCTGTACTCGTGGAGATACCATAATTTTCCTTTCAATAGACATAACTACTGGCCTTTATTAGATTCTAGTATTTAAAATTATTTTTTAATAATATAATAACCAATGTAAAATAATTGTCTGATTATATTTATAGTCTTGAAATATCCGAGTTAAAAAGTTAATAAAACAATCATGTTTTTAGTTATTTAATTTTACTTTAAAAGTTTCTTAAAATTTTTTCATTTATTAAATTTTATTTTTTATTCTAATTTTCCTACTTTTAAGTTTTTTTGTAACTGCAATTTTTAAAAAAGAGGAAATGGTAAAATAAGATATAAATAAAAATTTTTAATTTAAAAATTATCTCATAATATAATAAATTTTTTGCACGTTGTATTGTTCGAGATTAATAATTCTTTCCTCGAAGTCCACTGATCACAGAAAAAACTTTTGACTTTTTGGAATATCATCTTGTTTAAGATGTTCGAATGAGAAGGTCAGCACACGTTTTACTCGAAAATTAAACGTAAACGTCAATATCTCAAAAATAAACCTAAAGAGCCTTTTGAAGTATGTCTACAAAAGCTTCTTAGAATAAGACTTAGTCATAAAAAATGGAAAGCTTTAAAGTCTCTTCAAACGAAAGTTTTCAAATTAGAATGTCTCAAATTAAAGTATTTTAAGAGAAAGGATTATTTATCAATAGAATATATACATATTTTCTTTTATTACTGGAGTAGAGTGTTTAACAAATGATAACCGAATTATGGAATTCTTAAGTTGGTCTAAAAAGTCTGGTTCAGCTTCATGTTCTATTTCCAAATCGTAATGTGTCGAATATTCATCACGATAAAAAGGCCTTTAATATGAAGAATTGAATTTTGCTTTATTTTGTTTCCTTTTTAAATACCTTTATTTTTTATTGTGCAAGTCAAAATAAAACGACGTGCTTACTTGTAAAGTTAGAATTTGCTTCTTATTGAGAGAAGAGAGTGTCTGCTAATAAGGGAATTAATCAAATGAGCTTTGTTTCTAAATTTATCAACAATGTAAGAGACATGTTTGATGGAAGTGAACTTCAAACAAAAATGGAACCAAACAATTCCTTGAAGGATTTTACGTCCTTTTAAGAATGGCACCCGTTATGGTGTAGTTCATTGTACTCTTCAGTAAAGAACAGTGGAACAGGATAATCAGAAACAAATGCCTTCTTTTTGTGAAAATAAGAAAAGTTAGTTGAGAGTTTGATTACACTTTTGATTGAAGGTCACTTTCATCAAACTTGTTGCTTACAACGTTGATAAAGTTTGGAAAAAATTTCATGTTACCAATTTCCTTATTAGTGTAGGCTATTTATGGAATGAAAATCTTACCTTTGTCTGATTTCTGCCATTTATTGACAGAGATTGATCCTCAATTAATGCATTTGAAATAATTT
This sequence comes from Argiope argentata, assembly GCA_026289955.1. NCBI lineage: Eukaryota > Metazoa > Arthropoda > Arachnida > Araneae > Araneidae > Argiope > Argiope argentata. The sequence continues at coordinate 3,196,890 of JAOUZG010037017.1, forward strand.
TAAAAAATCAAAGAGCTAATTCTGCAATCTTGACCAACCAATTTAATTTCACGAATTTTCATTTAATATGAAAACTAACCAAACTTAAGAATGTTATCGTTAGTCATTGATTCTTCACAATTTCTTTTATTTTTAAAGCATTACATTTTTTTTGGGAGAAAACTTATCAGAGTCTCCCAGTCCCAACAACTACGCGGATATCATTATTATTATTTTTTATTTATTATTTCAAATGGAAGCTCATGATGTCTAATACGTCATCTAATGGACACCTACATTTTATAGACCTGAATTTTCAAATGGTATAGTAGGATGAAATTTTGACAAAACTCTTACACTTAAAAATATGAATTATTTCATCAATTTATATGCTAATTTATTATGCCACCTTGTAAACAGGACTAACCATCCAATTGCTTAGTATTTATTCGGTAAACAATTTTGTTAAATTGTTTTGTTCTTTTGCTGTGCTAAAATGTAATTATTCAAAGTTGGTTTGGCATGACTAAATTAATACTGTGGGCGGGCAATTAGTCGTTGAAGCTGAATGATACTAGCTTTGTCTTAAACAATGTTTCACAACAAGCAATTGCCTATTTTATGAAACGAGGATTAATTTATACTGCTTTAACAATCTGAAATTGTAGAGCTACGGTCATAATACATCTGGGGCAAGACCTGTTTAACTTGTGAGGAAACGAAATGGGATCATAGAAGCACTTAAAGTGGGGTAGACTTACGAATTGGTCTAGTACCTGCGTTTCTTAAGTTCGAAAATTGAGACTATTTTCATGATGCAGCTTTACCAATCTACTATTAGAATTTTAGTAACAATTCCAATTATGTCAAAAAAATATATTTTCTTTGTTTTAGAATGCAATGTCGACTTTTTTATTCAGAATATTCTGCAATCAAATACAAATAATTTGTTAGTTGCATTTTGACAGAATTAATTTCATGCAAAACAAGTAACATAAAAAAACAAACAATTGTTTAAAATCAATTCCTACTTTGGATATTAGGAACAATTTAGGATGTTAAGAAAGATTTTACTTTATTTACTTTTTATTGAATAACTACAATTGTTGTTTTCGTTTTCCGCTTTACAATGAAGGAGGTGTGCATTATCTTCTGAGGGTATGGACTCCTGAGCACCCGGATAACGATCAACTTTGACTCAGTACTCCCAGTGATATAACGCTCGACTTTGGGAATTTTGTGACCAGGTTCGAACTCGCAGCACAAGGGTTGCCTTACCAACCAGGCTATCGCGACCTAACAATTACAATTACTATAAAGACGAGAAAGATAGTTTTTAATTACTTAATAAAAAATTAATGAATTAATATTTGAAAAAACTGTATTAACATAAAGTGTCATCCACTACAAGTTTTAAAAAATTTACTTGAACTTTGTTGGATGAATAAAAAGTATTTTATTAACGATTGAAAATTTGAACAGGATATATATATACACTGAAGTGACAAAATTCATGAGATAGCAATATAAAAATATACAGATGGCAGTAGTATCGCAGCGAAAAAGTATAAATGCGCAGTTCGTTTTCCAGAGCTTTCATTTGTGTTCAAGTTATTCATGTGAACAGGTTTTTCATGATTTATGGTGGCACGACGAGAATTAACAGAATTTGATCGTGGGATGTTAGGTGGAGCTAGACGCATGGGTCATTCCATTGCGGATATCGATAGTGAATTCAACATTCCGAGATCCACAGTATCAAGAGTGTGCCGAGAGTATGAAATTTCAGGCATCCCATCCCATCATGGACAGCGCAGTGGGCGACCACCTGCACTTAACGACCGAGACCGCCGACGTCTGTGTAGAATGGTCAATGTTAATAGACAGGCAACACTTCGTCGAATAACTACAGAAATCAATGTGGGACGTGTCCGATAGGACTGTGCGGCGAAATTTGGCTTCCTTGGGCTATGACAGCAGAAGACCGACTCCAGTGCCTTTACTGACAGCACGACATCGCCTGCAGCGACTCTCCTGGGTTCATGAGCATATCGACTGGTCCCTAGACCAGTGGAAAACCATGGCGTGGTCAAATGAGTCAATATTTCAGTTGTTACGAGCTAATGGTAGAATTCGAGTGTGGCGCAGACCCCACGAAGCCATGGACCTAAACTGTCAGCAAGGCACTGTTCAAGCTGGTGGTGGCTGCATAATGGTGTGCGCTGTTTTTACATGGCATGGACTCGATTCTCTGGTGCAACTGAACCGATCATTGACTGAAACTGGTTATATTCAGCTGCTTGCAGATCACTTGCAGCCATTCATGGACTTCACGTACCCACACAACGATGGGATTTTTATGGATGACAATGCGCCATATCACCGGGCCAGAACTGTTCGCGATTGGTTTGAAGAACATTCCGGACAATTCAGGCGCATGATCTGGCCACCTAGATCATCCGATATGAATCCCATCGAGCATTTATGGGACATCATCGAAAGGTCCGTTCGTGCCCAAACTCCTGCACCATCCACATTTTCACAATTATGGACGTCTATATAGACAGCACGGCTCAATATTCCTGCAGAGGACTTCCAACGACTTGTGGACTCCATGACGCATCGAGTTGTTGCACTTCGCCGGGCAAAAGGAGGACCGACACGATATTAACAGTCATCCCATGACCTTTGTCACTTCAGTGTATATATACTAGAAAAGAGCCTAAACTCGCATTCCCGTACCCGGCATTGTTCGGGTAATAGAATTAGCAGGGGGAAACAGTGCTTGGTACACTTAGTTAACCTATTCCTTAAATTTCAAGATTTCTCCCGAACTAATTGATATTTCGAAAAATCCTTTCTTAGTGGGTACTTTCGTAATCATGTGGGCATGCCTGCTAAATTTCAAGTCTGGGGCTTCAGCGGTATTGGCTGTGCGTTGATATATATATATATTATC
>JAOUZG010037017.1:3200227-3215190 GCA_026289955.1 Argiope argentata
TATATATGTATATATATACATATATAGGAAGAAGTGTGAGCTAATAGTAGTAATTAGAAAAAAATCAAATGTCATATAGAGAAGCTAACTGTAACGAGAAGTTAAAAGGAAGAGGAAAAAAAGACGCTGAGCGAAAATTTTCAGCAAAATTATGTTTTACAATATTGCCAAATGTGGTTGATGAAATCCTCCGTATGTATGACAAGATTGATTTTTCCCGTCGTTCATGTAGCGCAATTATTTTCAGTCACGGAAATATTGGTCCAATAGTTTTTTCTTTTTCTTTATTTCCAATTTTTTTTCTTTTTTAAAGTTTTCCTACCATTCCACTAAAAAAATAACTGCAAAAAATTCATGCAGATTATTTAATTAATTATTTGTTTTTATTATATATTTATTAAGAATTATAAATACATAAGGTACAAACTAAATCTATATGCAACTTCAAAATAATTTTTTCCTTTTTTTGAAAAAATAATAACTGTTATTTAGACTTCCTTTAAATGATTTTTCTTATCATCGAATATCGGAAGCCTCCTTTAAACTGATGACTCAGTAACTCTTTAATTTCCCTTTCCCTTTTCCCCCCTTAGTTTTAGAATTAGTTTTTGTGATAATTAAAATTTTGACGATAGTAAGTCCTTTTTTCATAGATTTTCTTCCGCTGGAAAAAGACATCCTGCTTTTTAATATACAGGTCACATTCTGGATTTATTTTCACCAATGAAACAGCGTTTTTATTATTTTACAAGGAATATATTTTAAGCTTAAAATAAACTATTTCAGGATTTCACTTATTATCAGTTTTTTTAAAGATTTACTCTACTCAAAGCTTCTTTTAAATTGTATGTATGAACATAAAAAGAATTTTTTTTTATTTCACGTCTTTGAGAATTTTGTGAGCCTCTTAAATGTACTGAATTAGAGATTTTTTATTTATTTTATTCCGAATTAAAAGCATTATTCATTCTAAAGTTATAAAGTATCACATTACTAATCTGACTCACTTTTCCATGATTTGTCATTCACGAAATACATGTGTGACTCCATACTGATAATTCAAATTCACCTCTTCTATAAACATATAAATTTTTATCCGAAATATTAATACAATATCTCCTTGCCTCAAATATCATTTAAAATATACAGAAATGACTTTCTATGTTGATCATAGTGAAAATATTTCTTCAAGGAAAAAAAAAACAGTCAACACCGTCAGCTTTATGTAAAAATATGCAGAGACCTAACTGTTTTTCCCCAGATTATATTATGTACACTCATCTCAGTGATTACAAATATTTTCATTTTTATTTATTGATTGTAACCCAGGTAGCACATCCTGTAGCATAATATTGTACAATATTGAGTTATACGATATTAAACAATATTTCACAATATCATACAATATTACGAATATTAATCAATATTGTACCATATTTGTGTGCTACTAGGGAAATGCAATAAAGTTTAGAGAGTAGACTAATTTTAAATAAGTTTTAATATAAATTCAGAGAGTAGATTAAGTAGGGAGTAAATTGTATTTTTAATAGAAGCTTATTCAGACTTTCACTATTAAAAACAGAAAAAAAATGCCAATGTGAAATATTAATAATTACAATAAAGAAATATAATTTCAACTTCAACAATAGAATATGATTTTTCATAAAAATGTTTTAATATATTATTTAAAAAAAGGGAAAATTAAAAGAAAAAAAAATTGGTATCATTGAAAAAAATTTGAATTTTAAAAGGAAGTAAAAATTATTTTCGAGCTGTGATATTTTTGGGAGTTATTTTGAAAGTGTCCTAAAATTCCATATGATTAATTAAAGCATTAAAAATACAGCTGAGAGATACATTTTTATTTTCCAAAGTGTATATGTATCAAGTTTGGTAATTGTGAGTAAACGGTCAGGCTTTGTGAATGTCAGCACACCGACTTTCATTCATTTGGATTTGTAGAGAAATGCACCTTTTTAATGGATTCTAGTCCCTTCACATCATAGTGCCATTAAATATTGAGGTATTTAGATAATTCATTCTAAATTGTATTTTCTGATTCTTTATGAAAACTGAGCAAATAATAAGCAGAATCCTTCATTTTTTAGCTTTCATCAGTCGAAGAAAATAATGCAATGAAATATTTCTTGATTTCTGTGTGTTTGTCTACATATATTTGCATATATACTTTTATTCTTTTGTATTTGTATTTTGAATATTTTAATTTTAATTGATCATGCTCCATCAATTGTATTATATCATTTATTGTATGTTTCCATTAGTATGTGAGTAATTTTATCTTATTTTTGTATTTGTGTATTTTTTGTTTCCCCATTTTTTATTACATTTTTTTGCCTTAGATTTTAAATTTATTCCACTATCGATTGTGTACTGACTTATATTTATAAGCCTTGTGGTATACTTGTCGACAAGCAAGAAGTTTATACATTAAAAATCCCCCCCAACCCCTTAAACAACGAAAGCAGCTTGAATTACTCTGTAAAACTGATCTAGTAAAAATTATGAAAAAAATAAAATAAAATAGATGATTAAAAAAGTAACAAATTTTGCAACTAAATTGAATAAAAATAAGTTTATTTTTTTAAAATTTTAAGATGACGTAGGAAATATACAAAACAGTATTAGCAAATGGTAGCGGGGGGGGGGGACGCTGCCAAAAATTTGTGTTATTTTCGTATCTCATAAAAATGACTACAATTTTCCTAAAATTACTTCTAGATTCCACCCTCCAAGATACATATGGGGATCATGGATACGGGAGTAAGTAAATGGTGATCTTAAGAGCAAATTGTCGATCCTGGAATGGCAACACACACACACACGTATACGCACGCACGCGCACATACTACACAGAGCGAGAAAGAGAGAGAGAATTTTAAAAATATATATCCTTCCTAAAAGTATCTTTTATCTGCATGACTGTTAAACGATATAAGTGTTCTGTCTTTCTATCAAAAGCTAAAAATAGATCACCACCTCTTTATTTTCAATGAGTTGCCATAAGCCCGAAAGTGAATTACGTGCGTCTAGATAAAAGCAACAAAACCAGATGACAGTCGTGACGTTCAAGACAAGTGGCGAGATTTCCCGCGGTTTCATCCGGGACATTTTAATTCTGGATCACTAGTTATTTACTCCCGCATGCTAAGATGTCTTTTTATTTTTGAGTATCTTTTATTGTCGAAATTCCCCTCGCCCCATAATTTCCCGTTTAATAAAAATACTAAAACAAATTCAATTAATAAAATATGTTGGATACATTTTTTTATTTAAAATATTATTTCATATTTACTTCCTCATATACAAAATAGACTTAGTCTCATGTCTTCAGCTACTTAAAATTTACAGCAGACCTAGTCAGACCATAATAAAGAGAGATCACTATAAATTACTGACCAGCTCAATTTTTTTCCTTCAAAATTTCACTTAATCAGCATATTAATAATTTATTTTATTTTTATTTTTTTTTAAATTTTTAACTAAATTTAAATTATTAAATTTTTTAATTTAAAAATGATTTTAGAAAATACAAATAATTTTATTTAGTTTTTTATTATTTGTGCGTCATGAAAAAAAAAGAAGAATTAAATTAAAAAAGTTTTTAAAAAATTAATTCGAATTTTATTACATTTTCTCGCTTACCATAACGCAAACACATTCATTTATCATTATTATTTTACAAGATCTGTCAAACTAAATGTAATTTAAATGAATAATTAGTTATCCAATTCATTATACTTTAATCGGTTTAATTATAATTCTATCAGTTCAATGGGAAAACAAGCTATTATTCTAATATTTTATAACATATGAAATTTGTCATTCTTTTGGCAACTAAAGTATTAGCATTTTTTAACCGAGGATTTTCTCCTTCTTCACTCAACCTAACCGCCCTAGGCAGCTGCCTATTCTGCCTAATATGAAATCAGCCACTGATTCAATTGTTATTCAGTGAACCTCCGGGCTTATATTTCATTTTTCACACGATCCTGGGAAAACAAAATTCTATAACCTGTTTATTTCCTTCATTTTAAATCTTTATATTTTGTGTTTTCTGCCATTACCAAACATTTCCTTTGCGTACCTGTAGATTTAATCTTCCAAGAAGAAACCAGGGACAATCTCTGCCCTAGATAATGATGTAGAAGAAGGAAGAATGAATCTATTTAGTCTATTTACATCTTCTACTCATTTTACGTTGACAAGAACTTGCGGATAATGAAAGTTAATAATATTCAAAGAAATTACAATTCTAAAACACAGTTATATGCTAAAAAGTACTGATATTAATTTGTTTATTGTGAAAAAAAATGAAACTAAGAGTTTTTTAAAAGCTGTTTATCTTTAATTCGATGAAATGGAATTTTTATAAAAAAAAATTTGAAATAAAGAATGTGCTTCTGTTGTTTGATGCTCAAAAGTTGGAATGTTTGACCTAGAACTGCAAAATGTTCCGAAAAGGTGTTTCTGAAGAGGAAATGCGAATTTGAGATTAATTTTTTGAAATTTAATTAAAATTTTGATTTATCATAAACTAATCAAGATTTTGGTGTTTCCTGTGATAGCTTCCAAACTTTTTAAAAAAATTTTGTAATGAAGAATATGTGTCAGTTGTTTGATGCTCAAAAGTTGGAATGTTTGACCTAGAACTGCAAAATGTTGCGAAAAGGTGTTTTGAAGAGGAAATATGAATTTGATATTAATTTTTTGAAATTTAATTAAAATTTTGATTAATTATAAACTAAGCAAGATTTTGATGTTTGCTGTAGTAATTTCCAAATTAAAAAAAAAAAAATTGTGATAAAGAATGTGTGCCTGATGGTTGAAGCTCAAGAAGTTGGAATATTTGACCTAGAAATGAAAAATTTGTAAAAATGTTTTGAAGATAGAATGTGAAGGTTAATTTTTTGAAATTTAATTAATATTTTGATTAATTATAAATGAAGCAAAATTTTGGTGTTTCTTGTAGTAGCTTCCAAAAATTAAAAAAAAAAATGTAATGAAGAATGTGTGTCTGTCTGTTGACGCTCAAGAAATTAAAATGTTTGACCTAGGACTTCAAAATTTTGCAAAAATGCGCTTTAATGGGGGAATGCAAACTTCAGATTAAATTTTTGAAATTAAATTGAAATTTTGGTTAATTATAAATTAAGCAAAATTTTGATGCATTCTATGGTAACTTCCAAAAATATTACTGCACAAAAATAAATTACAATTACTTCACTGAATAAAATATTAATGACTGCAATTGACATTAAAAAATAAATATATATGATAGTATAGATTTTAAGCTACACTAAAGGAGCTTATCCAAGTATCCACTAAATTCATTAAATTAATTGGCATCAAAGTTTCACAGATTTTACGTCCATTTTTATCAATTTACAATCTTGGAAAGTAATTTATTTTTTCTTGCGGTTAGCCTGGAGTTGAAAGGAAAATTTGGAGTTGAAGCCTGGAAATTTTGAGTTTAAGTAATTTAATTTTTTACATGGGTATGAATAAAGAAATGAGTTGATACACATTGTACGTCTTGATTCTGTCCGATCAAATAAGAGAGTAGCGTTTAAAGACAGTTTCTTTATTTTCAGCCTTATTTACATAAAACCAACTCGTTCTCATCTAGGTTAATATGATTGATAATATTTACATCACAGTTAGCAGTTATACATGAATAGTTCCTCTATTAATTTCGGAGAAACAACCTCAGAAGAAAAGAAAACAGACTGTTTGCGCATCTGGCTACTAAATTCACCAATCTTCATCGGGTGGATCTTAATTCAGAAGCTCGAATCGATACGAAGCTTCTTTCATCTCCTTCAAAACGAAGATCATCCGAAGATTCACAAAAACTTCGAAGAACCACCAGAATACAAGACCTCTCAACCCCTCTCTTCGAAAAATCTTGCATTTTATCTTCATCAAAACTCCGCCTCTCATTTTCACATTGGTGCACTTAAGCTTCCTGTAACCTAATACTTTTTCAGGAGGAACCTCAATGGTCTCCTGTTGATTGTGAGAATGTTCGTTAACGATCAGCCTTATAAGCTGACCCTTCACAATGAGAACTATAAATATTTATGTACGAAGGTTTTGACACTCTTCCCTTTTTTAGATTTATTTTCTTGGAACGACGAAAACGCACCTGTGGTTCTTTATTTAGTCTCAGATAATGGACAAAATAATCCCACTACGGGAGAGGATCCTCCATCTGACAATCGGGAGGTATTTAACGATGCGAAAGTATCACAAAATTGATGACTCAGCTAGCCGGAGAGACCAATTATCAAGTGTGGGAAACAGGGACCGTTACAGCGTTCAAACAGGTGTCTCAGGGCAAGGGCGCTGAATCTTTACAATATACTTACAAATTATTTTCACCAGTTATCTCAAAAACAAGGCCATCGTATCGTTTCTGCATCCTATTTGCTCATGTTCAAAAAAATATAAATATTTGTTCATTCAAACGATGCTATTAGATTAGGACATTACTTGAATTCCTGTTCGTTGCTACAATTATTATTTGAAACTTCTTTTAGGTAGTAAATACATTCAAAAATTTTTTAAAAAAATGTCAAAAATATCGAATGATATTTTATTAATTATTCCGCATTTCTAAAAATTTCTTTTATAAAACCGTTTGAATGCTGTTTCATTTTCCATAATACGTTTGCTCATTTAGCTTGACGTGTCTTTGAGAAGTAATGGACACAAAGTCGAATGCATTCTTTGCCAAGAATGCATTGACCTTGATTGCGCCAAGGGACACACTAGTGCGTAGCATTCCTAACTACAAAATCCAGTGCTTCGGTCTTAGAAATAACAGTAAAGAAAAGAAATGCATGAAAAAAAAATTTTAATCAAAAATTCTTGCTTGAACACAATGAAGCTCTAAAAATCTGCGTACTGTTGTCAAAAATAAATTATATCTTCTTCCTTTCTGAATTGAAAGAATATACACACGATTTCTTTCTTTCTTTCTTTTTCTCCTATTTTTTTCTTGCGTCGATCGATAATTCCTTAACTCCTTTCGTATACTTTTATTCTACTGTGAAAGTATTATTTACTTTCAAGAAAATTATAATAAACTAGCTGCCCCGACAGACTTCGTACTGTCTCAAGTTATTGGGCTTTCGTAGCCTGATTACGTACGTACGTGTTTCACAGCACTTAGAAAATAAAAAGAATCGTTGATTCCATAAATCCTTTCAAGAATAAAATAAACACATTAAGAGCTCTTAATGCCGCATTAATGTATAAAAAAGAATTTTTATCCCTAAGAACAACAATAAAATAATTTTTTTATCAGAACACAATCAATATAAACATGAAAAAATGAAACATCAAAGAAAAATGAACAAAATGATAAGTTTTATCAGCTTTCATAAATGTAATGGCAACATGTTATTAAAAGTTTATTTTTTTTTAAAAAAATAATTTTCGCCTACGGATTTATATTGACGTCAAAACCCTCCTCCCAAAAACAAATCATGTTCTGACATGATAAAAATTAAAATAAGTCTTGTTACCTTAAAAGTTGGCATGAAATTGTCACGAAATATATTTGTTGCCCCAAAGGAAGTCATTTGGAAACAGTTATTATATTTTTGTATGTTTGTAAGGAAGTGTATGGAATTCGTACCAATTCCTGAAACCAATGAGTACAATGGCTCTGGTGGCCGAACCAATAGCCCTAATTTCCCTTTGCCATTTGCGCAACACAATCCATTTGCTTCATTCTTGTATTTCAATGCCTTACAATGTGAGCAAACTAAGTTCATAGATCCAATAGCAACGCATTGGTAAGAACTGTAGTCAATTGAAACATCGTAGCTGAATGCCGCTCGTGAAATATTGAAAGTAACTTGAACACGACTCATTGCACGTGATTCTAATATTATAATCCTTTCAATTTCATTTCGTTCTTCAAGTTGCTGTGCAGTTCAAGTAGATTGAAAATTAGCTTGGTTTGTAGCATTTCTAGTTCTACGGCCCAAATTGCTACGCTCGCGTCTTATAGGCGGCATGGGTCTAAATGTAAACACACTAAACAAATAAAGTTACACTAACAACAGTTACACAACGCTAACAACAGTTGGTTTTCAAGACATGCGAAAATTTAAAAACAGCTTGGAGAATGCCGCGCTCAGAGGAAATAATAGTGACACACACACCCTTTTTTTTCTCTTCCTTTTTTTCTACAAGTCCTTTTTTTTCTTTCTACATTTTTTTTCTTTATAACTTTTCTTCCTACAAACCCTTTTTTCCTTTTCTTTTTTTCTTCGCTGCCTAGACTTTATTTTGAGCAGGAATAGATAAAATATCCATACAGACTAAACACCAAAAAAGTTAATACAAAAGAATCGTTTAATATATAAATCCTTTTAAAAATAACATTAACACATTAAGAGCTCTTAATGTCGCATTTATAAAAAAAAAAGAATTTTTATTTTTAAGAACAACAAAAAAACTTTATATCAGAACACAATCAATTGCAATATTAAAAAATCCCCTCCTTTTTTTTCTATCCTTTTTTTCTTCACTACTTTTCTTTCCACAAACCCTTTTTGTCCTCTGTTGATCTTTTTTTTTTTTCTTTATTTATTACTTTATTATGACTTTATTTTGAGCAGGCATAGATTAAATATTCATACCGACTAATAATGAAAGCAACTATTTTCTTTCTTTTTTAAACATCCCGTTATCTATGATTGAAAACCAACTGACTTCGCGTATTTCTTTCTAAACAAATCATAATTTATTACTTCCTGCTATCTCACTCAGTTGGTGTGGGGGAAGGAAATGAAGGTTTTTGGCGGGAAAGTGAGAAAAGTGTCGTTTTAACTATTTTCCACGCAGTTTTTTAATTTTTTCTCTCCATAAGAACCATCCTCGTGTCTTAACGAAAATATTAAAATAAAAATTAGCCAAATCGGTCGAGCCGTTCTCCGGTTTTGCGCTTAGCAACGCATTTCGAGCTGCATTTTTATTATAATAGATTATAAATTAAAAATTCATAAACTTTTTTTAGATATAGTTATTTAATTCTAATAAATTTTATTTTTAGTATGCTATTATTATTGAATATTAAGAATTAATAAATTATTGCAGACTCAGTCTACTTATTCATTTCCTTTGTAATTGAATTTTTCTATAAGTTTTAAAAAGATCCAGGAGATGAATGATTCTATTAAATTCGAACCTAATTTAAAATAGCTAAAAAAAGCATTCGACGTTTAAGTCTGATTAAATATTGACCCGATTATGCAGCAACAAATTTGGTTGATGAGTCCTATAAATCTATATTTCTATATATTAAAATCTAGAATTAAATATAACCAGATATAATATAACGAATTAAATCTCAAAAGACTCATAAAAAAATAGACTCGCATATAAACAGTCTTTTGATGGTCAGGAAAAGGAAACTGAGAAATTTTTTTACAAATATCTTAGCAATTTTTTTGTGAGAAAAATTAGAGCGCGTACCGAATAGAAAGGGAAGTTAAGTGGAAAATTTTAATTAGCTAATTAATACTTCATTGGCTTTAGTTAAAAGTAAAATGAACTATTATGAATTATTTTGGAGCTGTATTAAAAAATCTATACATCAGTAAACCTCTGCAGCTGCCTTTGCTTCCATTGAAATTTTGAATCAAATTATGACTTATTCGGTTGAAAAAAAGTGCCCAAATATACTTGATTTTCTGCAATATATTCCGTAACAAAAAGTGCTTAGCATGGAACTTTGGACATAGCTGTGAAGTCGCGTGATTTCACATTTTTATTTTCAAAGTTCCATGCTAAGCACTTTTTGTTTCGGAATATAGTGCAGAAAATCAAGTATATTTGGGCACTTTTTTTCAACCGAATAAAGTCATAATTTGATTCAAAATTTCAATTACCCCTATCTCTTGCCTACATAAAGTCCAGGCATGGACTTTGGACATAGCTGTGAAGTCGTGAGGTTTCACATTTTTATTTTCAAAGTTCATACCTGGATTTATGTTGGCAAGGGTTAGGGGGCATATAACACTTTTATGAAGCAATATGCGAGAAAGTTTCGAAGAACATGCTGCCCAGTTTATTGTAGTTATTGAATTAAACAAATTAAATTTACTGTTCGTTTCAGTATCCTGAGACTACCACTTTTAGACGATTCTATCTTACTAAGGGGTGAGGCGCAGAAGGATGACATCATTTTTCGGAATTATTCATAATTCTTTAACCTTGGTTCCTGCCCTATTAGATACTTTTTCGATTAATTTTTTTTTACTTGTATGTGAGCTGATTGTATTATTTTATTTTAATTTTCGATGGTAATCTGAGTTTACTTTATTGTTAGATGTAAATCTTTCCTCTCATTCCTATTTTGACGAATTAAATAAAATCTAACGCATGCGCAATAACGTAGCCAGTTTTAGAATCCCTTGGCAAACAATACTATTGTACCTTATGATAATTTTAAAGCTGTTCAGTAACATGTTAAAAATCTTCTCAAAACATTTATAATTCCTGCATGAATATCAAGAGATATTATTAACTAGCTGTAAAAGCAAAGCTACTAGTGGTTATAGTAACTGTCAGCTGTTATTCCTTCGAAAATCAAGAATATCATTTATTAATTTGGACACTTATTTTTCAATTGAGCTTTTTGGCAACAATTTGAAACTTTTTGAGCATTCCGTCCATTAATCTCATCATTTATTTTAAAACACTGCTGTTATTTCTTGTGATTTATAAGTTACTAGCTCTTGCCCACGATATCGTACGCGTAGAAATTTTGATGTGTATATGTGAGAACTGACAGTCTAATCGCAATGTAAAATGTTATCAAAACCGTATGCATGCATAAATTTTCAGCATCAATTGGGGCATCACAAAGACGTGAATTATAAGCATCAGTTGGGGTAACGCAATGCAAATTAGAAAATTTTAATTTTAATTCATCTATTTTATTTTTATTCAAAAGCACTTCTGAAGGAATCAAAAGATCTATTAATTAACAATGTTTAATTTTAAATTTATCGTGCACTACAAAAATAAACAGAATCGTTTGAAATAACCTGTCGAAAGCATGTTACGTCTAACATCATAAGCGTGGAGGAAAAAACTACTTAAAAGCTGTATACTTGAAACTATAAAGATATTTTTTAAAATTTAATCAAAAATGATAAAAATTAGGCAAAAGGAATATGTACAGCAAGAAAAAAAAATCAAGAAAAATGAACAGGAAATATCGAATTATATTAACACAAGAACAGAGTAAGAAAAAAAATTAATAAACCTTCCTTTAGAATAGTAAGATAATATTAAAATGAAAAACCGGAACAGAAAAATAAAAACAAAAGATAAGATTTTTTAAAAATTTTTTGTTCTGATGAAAAAGGTTTTTTTGTCGGGAAATCCTACAATAAATCACAAAGAATTCCATTTAATAAGATAATATTAAAAGAATACCGGAAATAGAAAAATAAAAACAAACGTTTCAAAACGCTCAGGCAGATGTTTTCAGATTTTTTTTTATTCTTTGGTGGAAAATTTAGTTTTTAATAAATAAAAAATTAACCACCCAATTAACCGGAATAAAAATTAGCCTATGTTTTCCTGTAGACTATAATCTATCTCTGTGCTAAATTTCATCCAATTTCCTTTAGCCGTTCTGGCGTTATTGAACCCCATTATCCATCCATCCAAACTTTCACATTTATAATAGTGGTATAGATTAAAATTTTAATTCAAAAATATAGTGTTGAAAAAGCATCACAAAATATTTAATTAAAATTATAAGCAACCATTCGTTTTGACAAACCAAACTCTTTTCCAAAGATGGCTAATTTGATTTAAAATTGGCCATATTATCCACAAATGTGTAAAAAAAAAAATTCTCAAATTTTTTAATTTGAACTGTTTATTAACAATTGAAAATGGCACTATAAAGAATATTTAATAAAAAAAATTTCTGAGTGTCAATGGCACTGGAAGTTTCAAAAATGGAATGAAAAAAAAAATCAAGTTTAACTTCAGTTATTTTAAAACTCTTTGAGAGATAAAAAGCAACAGTTATTTTTTATATTCAAAACCGGTATGTAAATTATAAAAAAAGAAATGGAATGATTTTTTTTTTCAAAGTATGTTTCAAAGCTCTTTACTTTGCTAGCCGGATGCAACGTGCAACAGCGCGTTCCAAAGTTGCAAGCAAAGAGGAAAGATTTATGACTCACTTCTTGTACAGGTAGATAACGAAACGCGACAAACGTCAGAAGTATTTTTCCTTGTATGCGTATAAAATGAATAAAAGAAGAAATCTAGCTTTTTATTTAACTCTGTTTTCAGAGAATAAACATAAAAATCCACTTTTTTATGAAGTCTAATTTTATTTTTCTATTACCTTTTACGACCTATTAAATCGATTGCTAAAAATTTCAATTCAATAGTTTGTGCAACTTCATCTTAATTGGTTTCCTCATAAAAATATTTTTAAATAGACATATACTATTTTGGAAGACTTATAGCATTATGTTCATTGTACAACGCATTTTCCTAATCTTGTGTTTATAATTTTATAACAGGAAAGAAGAAATATGTGAAAATATGAGCATTTTTTTTAAATCACCAGGATCAAGAAGATTAACAATAATTTTAAATTCAGTTTAAGAAAATAAATATTAATTTATTAGAATTAAGTGTGATTAAATTAATTAGAATTAAGTGTGAAATTATAAAGATATATAAGAAGATAAACATTAATTTTAAATTCAACAAAATTTCAAAAATTTTACTAAAATGATGATTATGTTGAAACCGCCTAAACTTGGAAAAAAATATTTGCCGAATCTTCATATCTAGATTTTAAACATTGAAAAAAAACTCTGAAATAAAAAGTTATAATCAACAATGGAAGCTGTTTGAGTATGACTTAACAATGAAATATTTCATTGTAATGTATTTAAAAAAAAAAAAAACGGGGAATATTTTTAAAAATCATGGCAAAACATCAGAATTTTCTTTTATTCAATTACAATTATCACTCTCTTCCTCTCTCTCTCTCTCTATACACACACACACACATATTATATATATATATATATATATATATATATATATATATATATATATATATATAGTTCAAATTTTAAATCTTTAATAAAATACTTTTTATTCATCCGCTTAAGTTCAAGTAAATATTTTTTTTAACTCGTAGTGGATGAAATTTGAAGTTAATACAGTTTTTTTTAAATATTCATTAATTTTTTATTAGTTAATTAAAAACTAACTTTCTCACCAAAAATCTTCATTTCGCCACTGCCAAATAAGAAATGAATTCAGTTTGTTTTTCCCCACGCTAATGAGGTTAGGCCTAACATATTTTTTGCCGATTATTTCAAACGATTCCGTTTATTTTCTTAATGTTTGATGCATTTAAAATTAAACATTGTTAAGTAATCGATTTTTCATATTCATTTTGAAGTACTTTTGAATTAATAATGATTAAGAAAATTAAGAATTTCTAATTTGCATTGCGTTTCCCCAACTTTCGTAAAAAATTCACGGATTTGCGTTGCCTCAGATGTAGAAAATCCAACACCAATTGAGTCTGTTCTGATTTATTTTGAACGGATGCAGAATTGATTTTGTTAATGTTAGGTATAATTTTTTGATAATTTTTGATATTAATTGTAATTATTTAATAAAAAGTGACTAATATTTAAAAAAATATTTAATAATATTTAAATAATATTTAATAATATTTAAAATAAATTTATCTTCATATTACTTGTTTTTTATAAGTTGAAATTCCAAATAAGATTTTTAAAAATCACTTAAAGGTGCAGATTGTCATCTTCCATAATATATATATGTCTGAACCAAATTGGGTATCTCTAGATCAAATGGTCCGCCCTATAGAGCATGTATATATAGAGAGAGGCACATACACACTAATGTGCGCACATTAATGTTAATATTTTCATAAAATACATATCTACTTAAAGTAAGAAATCAACTTATATAAGATTTCGTCCTGATTTGAAATGGAGAATTCTTTCCGAGTAAATTATTCTATTCAAAACTGCGAACCGTGGTTGAATGAAGACTAAACCTTTCACACACCCATCTTTCCTTTCTTTCATCAGATTACTACGTCACTTTTACGGGAAAATGTTTGATCTAGATGATTTGATGTCATTAATGCTCAGTGATTCACTCAGTGAATCGGTAGGTGAAATAGAATTTTGAATCTGCGATTTTCTGACGTTGATACTGCGATTACTTTCATGAATATCAGTTAGTTAAAAAAAAATCATTAACGTTGAAACGTTAATGATTGAAACGTTGATATCGAAACATTTGATATCGAAGCTCAGGGAAGTTGTTGATAAAAGCGATTACGATGAGAATTCTATTGTTTTTATAAAGCTTTTTTTTTATTTGAGAAATATACATTCTTTTCATTGATTTCCTGATCTGTTTAAAGTGTGAAACATTTTCTTTAAATCTCTATATATCTTTTTTAAAAATTATATAAAAAGAATTCACACTTTTCAACAAACCATATCCTTAAAAAAGAACTTCTTTAATTTCAACTTCTGACCAGGGTCTGACTAAGGCATGGGCATACGGGGGCCACACATAAGTGCCCCCCCCAAATTGAATAAAAATTTTATTTTACTTCTCCTTCTTTAATTAATGTTCTTCATTACTAAAGTAGTAAAGCTGAGGGGGCCCCTAAAGAAGTTTTTGCCCCGGGCCCCAACTAGACTATGTCGGGCCCTGCTTCTGACTTCAAATGAGGCTTGAAATATACATTCAGAAATCACTAAAATATAGATTCCGGCGCAAGCAATTACAATTTATCTCTTCACTTTCTCAAAACACCCCTATATGCAGAAGTGTTTTTTTTTTAAAAGCTACTGTGAATGAATGGTTCGATTGCCCTAGAA